>VWZN01010510.1:108775-127929 GCA_013396955.1 Regulus satrapa | reverse complement strand
AAAAAAAAACGGGAAAAAAGAAAACCTCCTCAAAATGTCAAAGACGTAAACTCCCCCTGGCTTACAGTTTCTGTGCTGATTTGGGCTATTTATAAAGCCAATCTCCACGGTTTCTGTCATGCATTGCTGTTACGTGTGTTCTGAGCTAGCAAACTAGGGGATGCAAACCTGATCTATATAACCATGGCAATAAGTGAAGAGATCTGTGCACACTCCATGTTGTGCTTATTAAAATAACAGGAATTGCTGCATTTGATTTATAAAGAGATGAGTAGGTTTCTGCATGAAACTCTACTAATAGTTTAAAAAGCCTGTTCTACTATGGACTGAAAATGGTCTCTCCCCACCCACACACGCATCTGGGATTTGATCACCAACCTTTAGGAGAAGCTCACAAAACCTATTCCACTTAGCAGATTATATTACAGGGCAAAGGAAAACCTTGCAGGCTCAAGATTTGGGCGGAATCCATTTATTCCACATGTGCATAGATTGGATGAGGAATTGGAGGATCCACAACACCGAAACCTCTCCATGTACTACACACATAAGCCGCTCTTGATTGAAATCCTGTAAATCTTTTCCTTATATAATATGTTTCCTTGTCTGGTATGGCTTGATTTCAATTTCAACTGCTCTTTTTTTCCTTTCCATCATGTTCAAAACTATCGTAAACAGGCTGTTAACTCTGCATCACAAATGGCTTTCTAATAATAAAAAAAGAGATATTTTCAAAAGAAAGATCAGTTCCTCATGTCTAAGTTGAAAAAGGAACTGTCATTCAGCTGGAGGTAAAAAAATAATCTATTAATCTTAAAATTATTATAATATGGTAAAAATTACAATAAATACAGAAAGGAATGTTCTGTAGACTCTATACAAGGAACCAAATTTCTGGCAAAAAAATAAATACTTACTCTAAAGAACGCTAAAACTTGTGAAACATCCCTAATGGAGGTATTATATATATATATTCTATTTTGTTTTCTTGAATACATATTCTAACAAAACTGCCTATGTCTAAAAAAATAGGCCACATCACAATCAAAAGTATTTTTCTCCACTAGCAATGCAAGGTTTCTCTTCAATGAGGTACTTAAAATCCATCATTTGCCTGAAGAAAATATACCCCCAGGACATAGCCTTGCAAAATCCTGTTTACTTTCATGGCAATAGTATTCCTCACCAAAGCAAACATCTGCACTTCTGCAGCAAATGCTTCAGGGATCTCCACTTGCTCTTTCAGGAAACATCTGTGTCAATATACCTCATTGAAGATGTTCCCTGTAAAAGAATTCTATCACCATGTTCTTGATTTGTTATTATTTACTATTGTTCTGTCCAAATAATTCCAAATTTTATCTCCATCTCTGAAGATCTGTATGTCCTTTGCTTGCTTGGGTGGTTTTACAAGGATGAAAACAGCATTTCCAAAACACTCCAGTGAGTACTGCTGTAGTTATAGGAAAAAAAAAAAAAGACTTTGATCTTTGCTATTTATAAAAGCTAGTTTATAATCAGGATATCTTATCTGTTCTTAGGACACAAAATGGTACATTTATGAAAATAGAACTCCTAGGGAAATAAACTATTGGATCTTAATTTAAAATGCAAAGGCATGAAAAGGTTTTGTCCTTCGTAATGTGAAGAAAGCTTGTTTCCATTTCTTCCAATATTTTAACAAGGAATATTGTGTATATACAAGGTTTGTGATATCAATTGACTGGTTATTAAACATATTTCAGCTCTTCCCCTGCTCCCACCACACTCACACACTCACAGACATATGTGATATTCATGTTAACAATTTATTTCTTGGAGGGAAGAAACCAGTGTGTTCTCAGTCCAGTTATCCCGGAGGTTGCCTCAGGTTATTTTACTTTTTATGTTTAATATTGCAGGGATTTTATGGATTTACCAAAATACCATAATTTTTATTTTTAAATCACTATTTTTTTAAAACAGATTCAATCCAGATCGGACCTTATCATACTCTGTTTCAGTTCACTGCCACCATATGTAAGTGTTGTCAAGGCTGTAATACATAAAGTATCTGGCTCCAGGGCTGGTTTCAGTGTGGTTTTGGAATACAGATTTTATAATATGCAGTTTCCTTCCTCTGAAGTCAGCGGGCTATTCAGTGGAATAAGGTTTCTGAGCCACAGGTCAGCTCTTCAAAGGCACGTAGGCACCCAAATCCTGTTTAAGGATATTCCATTGATTTGAAACAAGTTGCCTGCCTTATTCCCTCCAAAGAGAGGGGATTTCCTAAACCATAGCTAGAGCCAGGTTTAACAGGCACTCAGCCAGTCCCCAGGCAATCTCTCCACCACTTGTCCCCTACCCTTCCTACTAGGCCACTTACATAAGATATAGGCAGGACATTCCCTTCTTTTGAGACTCAGCCTATTCAAGCAGAACCCTCCTCAGGTTGATCCAGTTCATGCCATGGATGAAACTGAAGGAACTGATGGATTTTTGCCCTTGGATTGCACGAGTCTCAGTGATGTTACTGCATACACACGTGCAGTGAGCTTGCTACACAGACCATCTGCATACACGTGCCTCTGGTGTGTGGACATCTGGTGCTTCTGGGAAACACCAGATTTGCTGAGCTGGAGCAAAGCAGCTGAATAGCATGCAGCCAATGGCGTTGATAGTGTCCAGAAGCACTGTGCTTTTTGTGTCTTCTCTGTGAACGTGCAACCTCTGAAATTGCCTCAAAGCATCATTTCTGCTATGTTGGTGTGTGGTGACAACAGCACGTGCCTCCAGCAGAATTTGTCTGCTACAGCACAGTAGTCACGGCTGTGAAATCTGGAGGGGTGCCAGTGTACTTGGAGTTGTTGCACTGGACCTTCAACTAAAGCTGCTGTACACCCAGAAAGTCAGCCAAACATAGTAAAATCCTCAAAACTAAATTAAAACTCCAAGACAGAAAAAGAGGAGATGTTTTGGGAAACTTGGATGTAAAGCTTTTTGACTTACAGCACCAAAAGAATGTTACTTGGCTCAGTTGTCCCTTGGGTTCTGACTTTCTTATTTGGGCTTTCTGATCGATCAATGTTTTGTGACTTCTTGAAAGGTGTGTGGACACTGGCAGACTTAGATCAGAACTTACAGTGGCAGAATAATGATTTCAACTCTGTACATGTTGATTAAGAGAATCAGTTTTAAAGAGGCCTTTTTGCTTGAGGTGTTTTAAATGGCACATATGACTGGGGGAAAAGGAAAACATACACACAAGAGTGTGTGTATGTGTGTACAGAGCTTAAATCATCAAGCCATCAGGATGTGGACTGGGCACATTTGGTTGCAGTACAGGTCCTGCCATAGGACAGGTAATAAGAAGCAGGGTTACTTTGCTCTGAAGAGACGTGTCACCAATTTCAGTAGGAGAAAATACAACCCTCAGATACAACCCTCAGAATACAACCCTATATTAAAGTAGAAAACTTCATTTGAGCAGCTATTAAACTGGGTCTTCCAAAAAACAGCTTTGGCCTTCTGGCATATTCCTGAAGGGAATAGAGTATGCCAGGGAATAAAAATATTGCATCACAATTTTCCTGCAGTTCATATTTTTTCCCTAACTCATCAAAAAACACTCTCTCTGCCCACCTCCTTGGTGGATTCTCATGTTCATTCATAGCCAGAGCAGATACTGATGCAGTATTTGGGGTCAAGTTGTATCTTCCCTTACTACATCTATGAAAAGCAGGGCTCTGGATCCTCGACAAGTTCCCCTCTCCCCTCTTGTCCTGATCTGAGGAAGATGCAGGTATTTGGGTCCATGCTAGGGAGCCCCATGGAACTATAGGTTGAGGACAGGGCCAATCCAGGCCTCTCACAGACCTCTGGATGAGGAGAAGGGTTGAAGGCAGAGCACATGGGCACGTCCCAAGGACAAAAGAAGTAAGAAGATATTTGAGCAAAACCTCAAAGGCAATTTCTTCCAGCTAATCCCTGCCATAATTCTTCCCTCAGCAAAGCTGATCTGGTTCATCATTTCCATGAGACAGAAGGCATTTTTGTTACTGCTCACTTCTCAGAGGTCTTAGACACTTGCTTTTAATCATATAGTGTATGCTGACATCTGGTGGCATTCAGCAACAAAATCTTCATTAAATAAATATGTTTCAGTTTTAAGGAGTCAGCACCCTTACTTTCCTTTAGCTGGCTGCAGAAAAGAATTCCTCACAGACCACTTCAGACTGGGGATTACTCTAACACGTGAGTATGGAACTGGCATGGTCCTGGAACTCAGGTGGGACATGTATGAGACAAGGAAGGGACCACCAGCCAAGGCACCTGACTGTGTTCAAACACTGTCACAAAATGGAACACACGGCATCTTGTCATTCCCTTTTCTGACCACAGAGAAACAATGCACTAAAAAAAAGAGATGCAAAACTACTGTAAAATCTTAGGTGGTAACACTTCTGTAATTTATTTTTAACTTTATTTCAAACTGGAGAAAAATAAACAAAACAGCACATATAAATAGCCAGAGAGATGTACCAAACCCTTGTTTCATGGTATGTAATAAGTAGCATGGAATAAGCTGTCATAGTTAAAAGATACCCATGATGTAGCTGTTCCATTAAAAGTTGGATTAAAATCATGTTTAAATTTCATTTCCTTCAGTCCTTATACTGCTTTTGATTAGTTTTAAGAGCAGTTGATGGTCTTGTGATTTGAAGATTTTGCATTTTAAATTTTGTGTACATGGTCTGGAATTTTATGTGAAATTGTGGGTTTGATCTTTGACCTCTGTTTACTACAGTCTTGATTTGCCACTAATTTGATAGCAAGACATAAGGGCCTACTGTAAACAAGCCACTCACTTTACATAGCTATGTTTGGCTCCTAAATGAAGAAGTATGTATGGAATATACTTTGGGTACTGTAGCCTCCTGAAGAAATAATAAAAACCACATCACTGCTTAGTTCTCCAGGTAACGTTTACATTTGGAGAAAATAAGTTGCATGCCTAATAAAGAGAGAAAATGCAGTTCTTATCCATTTGGGGTTTGTTTGCTTAAAATTACTCTTCAAAGTATTTGAAAGCTAAGGCTGTCTCTTTTGAAGTCAGTGGGAACTTTGACATTGATTTTAAAAGGATCAGGATTAAGCCTAAATTGGTAGGGTCTAAAAGGCAAAAATGAAAATGTCCAAAGTCTGCAAATCTCTCACTGATCCATCATGTAGAAAGGAAGGACAAAAGCCTTCTCCAAGGTCTGTAACATACATCTTGGTTCCAGAACTTCTATTTTTTGTACATATGTAGATTTCAAGATGGAAAGCAACTTTCCAAAGGACTGTAATTGCTAGCATATGAAATAGTACATACTTGCACCAAGGTCTTATAAAGCTTCTGGGGGAAGGGAGATGAAAGCTGCTTGTAAAAATCAACTGACTGTTGATACACATCTTCCACTAATGATCCCGCACTATCCATTACACAGTATTCCTCGCCTGCAACCTGCTCCACGCAGATCCCCAGCTCACAGGCACAGCCTTACACATAGTGGGTGACCCAGCAAAAGTCTCCTTGTAGACATTTAACTCAGAAACACATCTGATCATCCTGCTCAAGCTCAGCACTTTTAGCACTCATCTGGCACTAGCAGCCAGGTGCTCTGAAGAGCAGGTAAAAGCAAGGTCTTCAACTCTCTCCGTACCACCCAACTGGAAGCATCCATCCCAACAATGAAATTCTCATCACCTGGGCTCCATCCTCACAGTGGAACAACTAAGTACTCTGAACAAAGGGCTGTTTTCCTATTTGGCAGGGAAGGAAACCATTGACTCTTTAATTTCCTGTTTTAGGAAGTCTCTGTAGTTGTGACCAGAACCCAGTAGCCAAGGGTGGGGACTCTTCTCAGCTGAGTGTGGCTCATCTACAGTGGCAATGTGGAAGTTCAGAGAAGTGATGGGGCATGGGCAAGAAAACATGAAAAGCCCTCTTGTTTCCTCTTCAGACACCCAAATGCATCGAGTATCCCAAATGAGGGGGTGCCAGGTCAAGCTCTTTATGGATGACTTCCAGAAGCTGAAGCAACCAGGGGTAGGAAAATGCCTCCTCTGTTGGTTTCTGAGGTCCCAATGTCATACAAGCCAGAGTTCAGTGAGACACACCAAACAGGCACTGTCCCCCATCATCAACCTGAAACTGACAAAGCATCCATTTCAGTCTCCGAATCCTCATGACCAAACAGGGGAACATCATCTCTTGTTAAGAGCAACCAATGCTTGGCCCAAGAATATCGGATAGAAACACAGTGTCCAAGTGAGGGAATCTGTGCAATTAACACCCAAAACAGTCTCTTGCATCTCCATTGCTCAGAAGTACCCCAAGATGTCAAAAAACTTAATGGGATGCACAAGAGAAGATGGGTGTGATCTCCCAGGCTATGAAGTCCTTTCTACCCAAAAATAATGGGCAATAGAACGAGATGAGTTAAATCCTGCCACCTTGCAGATTACTCCATTGAACCAGCCTTGAGGTTGTTCAGCAAACCAACTCAAGCAGCATCTGCTCCATCTTCACAGGTGCTACCTTGTGCTGTATGCTACTCCAAAGGAGTGAGGTGCTACTCACAGGGAGAAACAGTCCTGTCCTTACACTGACATGGTTCAGCTGCCACAGAGACACAAATCTGCATTTCTGTTGCCTTTGCCATTTTTGGTGTAAAAACAGACATATTCAACAGCAGCAAATCAGGTCACCTTTCTGAAGATACTTTTCTTGAGATACTTTTTGAGCTACCCCAGTTTTCCCACAGTACAACAAAAAGGACAACCAAAACCACAGAGACAGTGATTTGTACATGTTGCATTCTGCACATATCCCCAATGATGTGACCTTGTTAATGTACTGCAGTGCCCACTAAAAATGCCTTATATTTCCATGTTTTTGAAGTGGCTGGCACTTCAAAAATCACTGACAAAAATCAGCAGTGGCTGATTTTTTTCTGGCCCAGCTGGCAGAGGACACCCTTGATTTGAAGGACCCTCAAATGGAGCTTGAATTTGGGCAAGAAGTTCCAGCACAGCTGTGCACTACTGAAAACCAGGAGTAACATTCTCAGTTAAAACATCCTGCAGATCCCATCTTCTGCTTCCACTTCACAGGACATTTCCTCAGCATATTTCAGGATCCGGTCCCAAGGACTTAACACCTTTATGCCAAACACCTCAGCATCACTTTTAGCCTAAATAGAAATGTACAAGTATAGGGACTTTGACATATAATTAGTTATTTTTCCTAATGGAGGGTAGTAACTGAGCAGAAATAGTTTTATGAAGATTCTTTACTATTTAAATAGGGCTGGCTAACAATGTAAAGAAAATTTAAAACAATCTGAACAACTGAATAACTGTTGCAATGTAAACAATATGCAAGACAATCCAAGATCTTTAATAAATAAAGGATGCCATAAGGGGCCCTAGACAGAGTGGGTATGTCTGGACTCAACTGTGGAACAACGATCTGTCACTGTTAGATCAACTTCAAAAGCAATTCAGCAAAGTCTCAATGTAGACAGCATTATAGAAAACCTGTTCCAATAGCTTTCTTATGCAAGAGAAAACCACAGTCACATTTGTATTTTAGGCAGTGAACCAACAAGAATGAAGCAAAACAACAGCAACTGTCCCCAGGAGATATTTTGGGCTACTCCTCTCCTCCCCCTCCCCTTACACTCCTTTTCAATCTCCTACCAATCTGGGCATTTTTGGCAACAGAGAACTATACTGAAAAGGTCGTTGGCAGGCTGCTAGGGACCGCTGTGGCTTTTGGCTACCAAAGACAATTTCTCCAGTCTGGGGGAGCATCAACTTCTTTGCTCCCTATTTTGAGCTGGGGCAGAGGTGACTGTGTGAAGAAGGGTGAGGAATGGGAGAACTTTCTTCAGCTCAGCAACCTTTGACAAACGTTACTGCTTTTCCTCTTCACCCCAGGATCTGCTATAGAACAAGTGCAAATTGAGGATGACAAATAAGAACATTAGCCTGGTGTTTCTGCTCAAATGATCCGCCTTGGAGTAGCCGATGTTGACACTTAAATTGTCAGCAGACTTCTAGTTCAGTGCTCCAGTTAGAAGAATGGGTCCTTTCACACTTCCCTCTGGGCTATTGTTTCAACTCTCTCTAAACGGGGCAAATATCGTTGCAGCAGTTTACACTCCAGTTTCACTGCACTGGTTCTGTTGCAATCATAACCCAGATAGCCTAGAATTTTTTTTCTACACTGTAAGCTTAGACTGCAGAGAATAAATATGCAGCACTGTAAAAATAATCTGCAGCAATTTACACAGCCATGAAATACTGGAGCTGTTTTTGCAGCATACCTATACAGACATGGCTGCAGCTAATTCCAATATTTACAAAGGACTCACTGGATCTGTGATCACAGAAACTGGTATTTCAAGTTAGGCCACACACATGAACAAAATATTTATTGCTATAAGGCAATATACTGTATTTTGAGGCATTATACCATCATCTAACTGAAGCATTACCTTGCTACTTCTGCGTTTTCTATATCACCTTCTGTCTGGATTCAAATAACATCCTTGTGGCTAAGACATTATGCATTCTAGTCAGAAAGTATTCATTTAACTACAGTTTCTGTTCCTGTAAGTGTGTGTTTCTTTTATTTTTGACCAAATTAATCATACTGGCAGTCAGCTTTGCTGTTGCTCATTTCTATTAGGGCTCGTATCTCCTTGCCTGCTGGAAGCTCAGTCCCCAGCCTGCTGTCCTGCATGCTGACTTGTTCTTTCTCTCAATGCATCTTGCTGATGGTAGAAACATGGGCCCTACTGGGACAAAGCAATCAATACAACTTCTTCTTAAGAGTAGGAGAAAGCCATTGTAGCAGGGAGCAGAAAAACTGCCCACAGATCCTTGTCTGCTGCAATAATTGTCAGGACGTTGGGCGTTTTCAAACCCAGCTAAGCAATGGAATGAACTAATACAAGTCAGTTCCTCCAAGGTACAGTATGAGTTTTCTGGATTGCATGCAGTTGTATTGTCCAGATTGTATTGTGGTGCCTTAATATTCCTTTCTATGCTTGCCTAGAAGCCTGCTTCTGTCTCCTATGTAATTCTGCCAAGCTCCTACCTTGCTAGCTCTACACTCCCTTTAATGAGCTTGTTCAGTCGTTGTTTTCCCTGGAAGAAATAAATGATTAAATCAAAACTAAATGAATGAATTAATAAAGCCACACACCGGGAACAAATACATTGCCTGAAGTCTCTGCAAAGAAACTATTCAGGAAATAGTGAGAAGAGAAAAATCAGAACATAAATAAAAATGTTCGTAAGTGACTATCTGCTTTTGGGAAAAACAGCTCCTAAGTTTTACAGTCCAGCAGTGAGGAATTAATACTTAACCATTAGATTTAGGCACTGTTCTGAAGGAGTTAAATTCCCAGGCTGCCTCTTCAGAGCAGGGTGGGGCATTGGGGAAGTCAGAGACAGAAAAAGAGTCACCTGAATGCCCTGGGAAGGAGCAGCAAACCTTCTGTCAAGCTCCCCTTCCACTCCTTGGCTCCAGCTAAGGGTGTCCTTAGCAGGACAGCAGGAATTGCAGCCTGGCTGCACACACACCTGTGTGCAGAGTGTCCATGAGAGGAGCCTTCCCCACAGCAGGAAGAGAGTGCCACCTCCACATCCTGTTCTCCTCTCCCCACAGCCACCCCTCCGCACTGGTGTGACAGTGCATGGCATGGCCAGTGGCTGGGGCCTGGGGGCAGGGACATGGACATCATCCCTGGCATCTGGAATGCATCCTCTAGGGGTCTGGGCACCGGGAACGGGTCCCTGTCTGGCCCCTGGTACAGCACACACAAGGTAAGTGCCCACCTGCAGCACCAGAAACAAGAGCTTGGGGAGAGGGGGGTACTAATTTCAGCCTCTCTCCTGTGTCCTCTGAAGAGTCCCCATTACAGAACCTGTTTGCTGCTGGCTCTGCTCCCTCTCCACCCCATTTTCAGCCTGCACCACCCTGGCTCCCCCTCCAGGCACTCCTTTCTGAGTAGGAACTGGGCAGAGCTGTTCTGTTCTGTGCTAGAGCATCACTGGTTTTTGTCATCTGTGCTTCTGTTGCTGTCAGTGCTGACAATGGATTAGGAAACTGCAAAAGAGAGACTGAAGCAGCGCCTCAGAACTAGCAATTTGAAGCATCTGCTAACAATAAAAATGAATTGGAGGTTGATTAAACTCTTTACATTTTCTCTGCTTTTTGTTTCATGAACTAGATGGCATGGAAGGATACCCAACATTCTTGATTTTTTCTGTATAGGAGGCAAACTGCTTTTTCATGATGTAAAGTATTGATGTAAATTGTGCATAAAATGGCTTGCAACTAGCTGCTCTCCTTTTCTAGGAGCAGCCCAGTAGCAGGTGATAGCCTGAAGATTCCAAAAACTTTCCCCTTTGGATTCTGCATTTGCTACTGGGTGGATATCCATTTGGCAGGGCACATTTTTCAGCTCCGTGTTCTCAGAGTGAAGGAAAACTGAGAATTCCTGTGCACAGGTCTCCTTGGGGTTGTTGCATGGGTAATGCTGTTTTTTAAATGTGGTAATTTTCTGGGTAGACCTTAATAATATTTTAGAGCCACTTGGGTGTCTGTGTGTGACATTGTTGATGCCAACCTTAATTTTTCCAACAGTTTAATTCTTTTGTCCCACCCCCATTTTCACATTTTACATTTTTGGGAGCCTCAGAAACAATTTCCCCCTCCCATTCATGGCTATGCTGGCTGTGATTCAGTGGATCATCCCATTCTCAGGTCTTCACACAGGGGCCCTTTCCCTTGTCCTTTTCTTGAGGTCATTTCATCTTCTTGGCTTGAGAAGGAGCTCTTTGTTTTCTCCCTCCACAAGAGACCATAATTGCACTGGCTCTGACCTGCCTGGGAACATCCCAAGTCAGTTGAGGTAAGTTACTTTTGGGGGAGTATTTTTTAGCCCCTTCAACCCCATAAGGAGGTGAAAGAGTGAGATCCCCTTTGAAGAGCTCCTACACATGAGGGGTTGGCACAGCTGCCAATTGTGGTTGCCTAGTGCCACGTGGTATCAGACAATCCACACAGGAGCAGCAGATCTGAGAAATTCTTTAGGGAAATCCATGGCACTAGAGCAGGCCTTCAGTGATGTCTGTAAACACTCAACTCCCTGGAAAAAAACTTAAAGTGGCTGTGTAGTATAATGTCTCTTTTTGTTGGAATTACATTTCTTTGTCTTGTGATTTAATTGGGATTATTCCCCTGAGAGGTCCTGGTCAGGATGATTGGATGCTAGCTGTTGGCGTAAGGGTAGAAGAGGACACACATGGCCATGGGGACCAAAAGGTGGAGGTGGGATTTCTCCTTGGCATCAGCATGGGTTGATACTGCTTGAGGAGCTGCATCTCTGAAAGCAGCAACATCTAAGCCCTGCTCCCACAGCCCTCCCTGTACAGGCATGGTGTGTTGTGGAACATGAGCGTGTTTAATGAGGCAGTAAAATCTGATGAAATATGTACTTAGTTACCTGAAGTATTTCCTGCAAACTAATATTGTAATATTTTTGTGTCTGCTTGAGTAATGAGTGTAAGAAGCCATAACATGTGGGCTTTGTCTGCTTAATAGAAAGTGTATGTAATTGCCTCAGTGTAATACATTTTTATTTCCCTCAGGACTTCTCATAGGTTTTTGCTTATTTATAATATTGTTGTTTATGGACAAAAATGATTTGCAGGATTAGTTGAGATTATTATCTACAGTATTGATCTCGGTTTGACTTTGTATCAGAGTAGGAGAAAACATCTGGGTGAGAACAGTCATTGAGTGTTTAGATGTAATGGAATCATAGAATAGTTTGGCTTGGAAGGGACCTTACAGGCCAGCTAATTCCAAACCCCCTGCCACGGGCAGGAGCAACTTCCACTATACTCAGAGCCCCAGAACAACTCTTCTGTAGCTCAGAATTTCACATGTCTGATGTGCGTAGACACTGTGTGTAGTTGTTTAAGTGCAGAAATTTCTTTCACTTCTGCTTCTTTTTCCCTCTTAGCCTGTCACTTCACAGACTCTGAGTTATTACTGGCTGCCCAGACAGCCACCTTGAAAGATTGTCTTATTTTTTGAGTTGTAGGAATAAATTATTTTTGCTCTGTGTTTATGGGTTGACAATGCTGACAGTTCCTTCAGTTGGATCTGTGGCCCCTTGTCCCCTCACAGTCTATTACAGCCTGTCAGGTGGTGAGTATGTGCCTGGTCCCTCGTGTGGTCTCATCAGTGAGTGGTGGTGGCTGCTGTCAGGTGTGATGAGAAATCCCACAGATTAAGCAGATTCTTGTAGAGGTCTTTCTACTCTATCTATGTAGGGTCTTTCTACTCTATCCGGATAGGTCTTCTATCATATAGAAGAACTCCAGATTTTGTGTGGAATGCCAAAAATGAGGTTTTTAACTCATTCCATTCAAGAAGAACATCTTCAGTGCTTCAGCTTTCTCCTCTTTACACAGAGTTTGACGTCTAGTGCCACTGAGCCTCAGCAAGGTGAGAGCATCCTTTGTTTTTCCAGTTGCAGCACAGTGCCTGCTGGTACTTCTGATACCATGGGGACTGCTTCACCTGTGCTGTGAGGGACCCAAGGCAGGAAGTTGTCTCCATGGGGATAAAGATATTCTCTCCACTTGCCTTGGCTGAGGAAGGACCCCAGAAACAGAAACCCCAGAAACAGAGGGTCTCTTTAGCTGGCACCATCACCAGAGAAAAATGTTGTCATGGTACATCCCCACAAACATTCACCAGGACATTTTAAACACTCAAGCAATGCCATTTCGAGCCATGGCTTTCAATTAGGAAAAGTTCTAGAGCAAGTCAAGGTGTCCATAGGAAGTGTGGGTGGGAGTCAGAGGGCAGCATGGCCACTGCACAGGTGTGCTCCAATCAGGACATCTTTCCTCTGCAAGAAGGAAGACAAAGGCTGTTCAAGGTGAAGGCAAACCCTTCTGGGGTTTTTTATGCTATTTTATCAGACTCTGTAGAATACCTCAGTCTCCAGTCTGCTCCCTAATGCACTGCAGATGTTAGCTTTTCCAGGTTAATTAGTAAACCAGCCCCTGAGCATGGGCAAAGTAGAGACAAACATCCTTACACAGCTTTCTGCTGGTGTGCTCATCTGTGAAGACTGCAGTGAAGTCTTTCATGTTCAACACCATCCCTCCAGCTCTTTATTCTAAAACTGTTCACCAAATTCAAACAAGGGTATCAGAACACTGACTCTATTTCATCCTGTAGTCCTTTACTTGTCAGATTTCAGAGTTCATGCAGTTTCAGTTTCCTTTATCTTATTGGGAAATGTGTTTGGGAGAAAATGCATACTATTTCTTAGGTATTAGGGAAATGCATATTATTTTCAGCCCTAATAAATCAAAACTTAGGAGGAAGACTTTGTTCAGCCTTTCAAATACAACCTTTTTGAATCTCTTATAGGAGAATTCAAAACTGGAATGTTATAATGAAGTACATGATCACAGAATGAGTAAGGTTGGAAGAAATCACTGGAGATCATCTAGTTCAACTTTCATGCTCAAGCAGGGCCCCCTAGAACACATTACTCAGAATTGTGTCCAAAAGGCTTTTGAATCATTCCAGAGAAGGAGACACTCAACCTCTCTGAGCAGCCTGTGTCAGTGCCCTGTCAACCTCACACTAAAAAATTCTTCCTAATTTTCAGATAGAATCTCCTATATTTCAGTTTCTGCCCGTTGCAGCTTGAAGGAAGAAGAAGCATTGCGTGATTTTTCCTGTGTTGTTCTGCTGTCAAGAATCCAGAAACTTTCCATGGTTTAGTGCCCATTTAACTAGTGTCTCCTAGAAAACAATTTGTGGCTTTGGCTCAAAAATGCAGGACTGTCAACTAGGCCAGCTTGCACACAAGCTCTCAGGCTCTGCCACAGCTGTAGGTTTGATCTGATGAGGGTTGTGTTCTGATTAGCTTTAGTGTGACCACTAAACATGGCTGCATGAGAAGGCAAGATTGAACACCAGTTAGAAAATATTGCTCATATCTTTTTTCAGCCTCATGCATCCATTCTGCTGTGCTGAACATCAGGTGTCCCTGCAGATGTAAAGATCACATCTCTGATGTGAAATGAGTACACAGCTTTTAGACTGCAGCCTCCAGCTTAAACAGAGATCAGCTGCTGCTTGGGAGCTTACTCATTATTCAGAGGTAAAGGAAATAAGTACAGAAGAGCATCACCCCTTGCCTTTTGCACAGTACTATAAGCATGTCTGTATCATCCCAGCTCTCAAACTCCATAGGGAAATACAGGGTTTATTCCATCAACCACTGCAAGCAGAGTGGGAGTGTACCACAGAGCTGTTCATACCCATGAATATAAAGGAGGCTAGACATGGGGCAGTCAGTCTGGAACAGTGAGAAAGTAGCCCAAAGACTGGAGGCAGTATGCAGTTTTATAAATCTGCTTGAGGAGTGACATGCTTATCTGGTTTCCACTGAGCACTTCTCTGGGTCCCAGAACAGAATTTTCTAGTGTGTGTTATTGGCAAGCCTCTACTACGCTGCTTGGGTCCCCCTACAAGCCTGTAAGGAGTCGTGTGCCCTGGCAGTTTCCTGCTAAGCCTGGTGTGGTGCTGGGCAGCAGAGAACAGCAAAACCAACCCAGCTTCTGAGAATTCTGAGCTTGGGACACATGACTCAAAGCAAATGCTGATGATGGGACAACTCACAGTCCATCTATTCTGGACATTTTCTTCTTTTCAGCATTGCTGGCAGAACTGCTTGCAGGAGTGTTTCCTCACCTGACAGAGAACAGAAGCTGGTGTGCAAACCCCACATTTTATTTAGGCTGATACCTCACAATTCATTGTGAAGAAGTCTTGGTAGCTCTTCCTGGACACTTCATCTGGGACATTGGAAATGAATGCTCTTGCAGAGCTGGGACCACGCTAAACACCAGCTGTAGCTTGTCCGTGTCTGTTGTCTGATTCTCACTGGCTATTTTTCAAAAATCTCAGACGGTTTTCAGTGCTTCCCTTCCCAGCAGATGCTATGGTAAAATGAGTTCTAATTTTTTTTTCTGAGGAGGTTAAAGAACATTTACATTTCTTCTTCTTTTTTTTTTCCTTTTTTTTTTAACTGATGATGGAGGTGACTGCAAGTTAAACAGGAGCTTTGTAATTACACTAATCTGTTTTAAGAGGTACGAGAATGTTAATTAGGACTTTTCTAGGCAGTAAGGAACATTAAAATACTCGTCATTTGTCAGAAACTGGGGTGCAGAAGACAGATGCAAAGAAACTTGAGTCACTAATTACACATATCCTACCTAGTGCAGAACTTAGTTTTGCTTTGGACTGCTTCAAAATGGCATGTTACAGAAAAATGGGCTGCATAGTGCAGACTGTGTCTGGTACTCAGCTTAGCCACTGACTAGAGGGCTTAAACTATGGAGCCAGCAGAGCAGGGTGAGTCCTCCTCTTCCCTTAGTCAGCACTGAGTGGGAAAGACCAGGCATGAGATGAATCTGAATCCCTACACTGCTTTGGAGGTGCCTGGCTCAGTGTAGTGCTTTGCCCTTCCTGTTCCTATCTTCCAGATCTGTATACAGGTAATGACTTTAAATTAAATTGGTTGCGGCCACTGTGTTGATTTTTGGGTCTCACAGCATGTCTGTGAGTTGTAAAGTGATGTAGGGTGAAATGATAGAATGGCTGCTTTTCTTCTTTTTTGTCTGTTCCTGAGATCCCATGAGGTTGCTGTGTGGATCCAGGACAATGCTGTCACACAAAGGAGTAGTGTTGCTCCCACCTTGACTCTGTGTTTCTGCTCCTTCATTTGCCCTAACACTCATTTGATTCCTTGATGAGGCAGTTTGTCTGGGTAAATTGACAGGAAAATCCTCATTGATGTAATTTTTGAAATAGAAGTTTTCTTTCATGTAAAATCTCACCTGTAACACCAGCCCCTTATGATTTGGTGATCCAAAGACTTCACTGCTCTTTGGAGCTTAAGTATGATCCTTCTTTTACTATGGTCTTGAAATCTGCTTTGGGCATTGATAAAAAAGATATCTGAATCTTATCCTTGCTTGTCTCCAACCGTCTACCATATCTGATTAAGTTCTCTTTGAAGGAATCAAAAGAAAACAAATTACTCAAGGAGAAATCTGAGCAAACTCAAAAAACAAGGCTTTAGAAAGATGAACAAACAGCAGACTGTGCACTTCTTTCATAAGGGAGGTGAGGACCCTTGACTAACCTGGTAACTGAAGACTGTGATTATTCCATTTGGAGTTTTGATGACATGTATAAACTCTTATGCTCATGTTTTGGATGTCACCGCCGGTTGTTCCAGAAGAATGGCATTTACTAATGTGAGCAGTTGGGAGATATGCTTTCCATGCTTTGACTAATATGGACTTTGAAACATGCAGCCAGCAGCTTCAAAGAACAACCAGTTGGTGTGTGAATCAACACCAGGCCTGGAGCAGAGCTCCTAAGAAAGGGATATTTGCAGTGTGCTCAAAAGTAAATAGTCAATATCAAACTAAACAGATGTGTGCTGCTTAAACTGAGGTTATAGTGATTCAGCTCCACTCTCCTCAATGAATTTCATGGTTAATTTACATCATCAGGCTAGAAGCTTTGGCCTCATTTGGTGATATGAACTGTTTTGCTCATAATGGGGAAATGAAGAGAGATTATGGAACTACGATGGCAAGAAATCACAGAATCATCAGAGTTTAACTCTTGGGTGAGGCCCACAGCCACTCTCTGGCTATATTTCCCTTTGTATCCTGCTGTGTTCTGCAGAAACAACCCTGTAATGTAGAGATCTATGGTGAAGTGCAAGATTTGGAGGAAGTTCCACATGAAAAAGTGACTCAGCAGAGCAAATATTGGCTCCTTGGAGGGGCTTCTTCATGGTGGCTGAGCTGATTTAGTAACAGAGAAGTGCATATCCCTTTGTGGATAAGTCTACCTCTTGCTGACATTTAATTCCCTAGAACCAAATCAGCCTCCTGGGAGCTGAAATATCCACCAGAGTCCTAGCTAATATCTTGACTTGACTGTCATCCTGCTGGAAACAAAGTAATTTTGCCAACAGATACAGATTGTACTTGAAGCCCAGTGATATCTCCACTGTAAAGATGTTCCTGTGAAAAATAATCAAAATATGGGGATTGTGTGTATAACAGACTTACACAGTAAACTCCCAGTTAAAACCTAGTTTAAATTTTTTGGGCTCCAGCTTGGGAGTAAATAGATAATGACTCCATTTACTTTGCTTTATAACTCTAGCCTACTATTTCTTAATGATTCTTTTCCATTTTTATTGGGGGTATTGTTGTGGGTTTGGGCATTCTTTTCTGCTCTGTAATTGTCACAAGATTCTTGTATTTATTGACTTCTTATCACATTATTTTCTTTTCTTTTTTCCCTCTCTCTTTCAGTAATGGTCTTTTACTCCCAGCACTGACTAAAGCACCATGAACATTTTCATTCAGTGTCTGTGTTATCGTGCAGCAATGGCTCGGTCATCATGTCAAGATGACCAAGACCAAAGCTTGTAGTGCCTACAGAAGCTTGGGTCAAACAAATTATAGCAGCTTTCACCTGATCAAGTCTCTAGCTGCATCTCTTGACTATTGTACTGGTTTCCACCAGAGTTAACGTTCTTCATAGTAATTTGTGCAGTCTATGTTTTGGATTTGTGATGAAAGAAGTATTGTTAGCAGTCAGGACGTTTAGTTATTGCTGAAGAGTGCTTGCACAGCATTGATGTGTTTTGTTTCTCACATTGCCCCATCAATGGGGAGGCTGGGAATGCACAAGATGCCAGAAGGGGACACGGCTGGGACAGTTGACCCCCAGTGACCAAAGGAATATTCTGCATCATATGGTGTCATGCTCAACATATAAAGCAGGAGGAAGCAGGGGAAAAGGGGACTTTTGGCATTGGTCCTCCTAGGTAACCGTTACCCATGATGGATCCCTGCTTTTGTAGCAATGGCTGAACACCTGTACACCAGTGGGAAGCAGTGAATGAATTCCTGATATTGCTTCACTCCTCATGCAGCATTAGCTTTATCTATTAAACAGCCTCTACCTCAACCCACAAGTTTTTGCGCTTCTACCCTTCCAAATTTCTCCCCCATCTTGCTGGAAGAGTGGCTCCAGCTGTGTGAGGCTGAGCTGCTGGCTGCTGTGATAACCACACATCAGAGACTGCCAGGACAAACTGAAGAGCAGTGCACGGTTTAAAAAGCATGCCTGTGAGAGATAATAGCATCTGGCTGATGAAATGGATACTCAGTTCTCCTTCATCTTTTAATTCCTGAAAAGGAATTTATCTTCCTGACCCCATTCCCTAGTAATCCCTGTCAAGAAGCAGCTGTATGGCCATTACATCTTATACCAAGCCTAAAATAGCAGAAAAAAAGACAGCAACTTCTGTATTGGAGAATCGAAGTAAGATACAGTTGCTGAATGACCAACAATATTCAAAAACGGGGGAAAACATCACCACCTTATAATCTCTATAAGTACAACAGAGCATATAAAAAAGGAGTTAAAGGTACATAGAAGGGATCATTCAGCTACACCGATCTTAGTTTTCTCTTGCAGAAGGCACCTATGAAGTAGATGCTTTGGATTTTTGTGAATTAAACACCTACTCTTTATGTTAGCATTCACCATGAATTACAAAATGCTAAGAATACTTTTATACTTTAAACCAGTAAACTACATGTTGTAGTAAAATGTCACAATGTTCAGCTCCAATGTCACAAGGAGACAGCTGAGCAAACACAAGCCTGCTACCTATACCTCAGGCCCTTGCTAGAAACTTGCATGTGCGGCCATTTCTGTAGAATTTATTTTTTATTCTGAGATTTGCATCTTACACTTTTGAACATAAGTATCTGCAAATTAAAAGCATCCAGCTGTGAGTTTGTGTGTATGCAACCATCTACATACATGTGAATATTTCAGAGTGCAGGACCTCTTGTTTTAGATCATCACTGATAATCTAGAAGTTATTTGTATTTAAATGAATAATGCTGCTAAGCAGAAGGTTCTGCCTTCTGAAGTCCAGTTTTTTTTTTCTTTTTTTTTTCTTTGA
>VWZN01010510.1:3721-108737 GCA_013396955.1 Regulus satrapa | reverse complement strand
TTTTTTTTTTTTCTTTTTTTTTTTTGCATTAGGAGCTATCTGTAAATGATTAACACTCCCTCTGGAAATGAAACTTGGAGAGCCAAGTGTAAGAGGTTCAGGAAGGAAAGCAAGGAACTATTGCAAAGCAGCCCTCCTCGGCAGGAACAGCAGACTGGAAGGGCCTTTGGGCTGCTCCTTCCTCTGACATAAAATCAAATAATTATTTTAACAGATGCATCCAACTTCATTCTAAATGCAGTCGGGTCTTTTCTTTTTTCCCCTGCCCTGTTGTTACTCCTGTTGGAATATTCCTGAAATGCCACAGTCTTGGAAGCATTGTGATTTCCTGCCGGTGTTTACCCCTGTCTGACCTGGGTTACTCCGTGTTTCAACAACTGAGCATGTTCACTCAGGTTGTGATGTGGAGAAGCATTTTCTGTGAAGATCAAAGGAAGGGTTAGTTACAGCTAACAGAAGATTATTTGAGTTAGAACAGGAAACAAGCCTGCCTTTGTTTGAAAGTGATGCTGGAGAGGTACACACCATTCTTCTCAACTGGCAAAGGGAGATTTTCATATAAAAATTCTTTTGAGGATTTTCTAAGTAATGTATTAAGCTGGTTACATTTCTGTCAGGGTTTTCTGTTTCTTATTGAGGTGGAGTTAGAAATAGCTCGTTTGTACTTCAGCAGGACTTGTACTACAATAACAAGCGGGAATGAGCTCTCTGTGCTTGGCTTGGAGGCACATTTGTGTGTACATGCAGAGGTTGTGTGTACATGCAGAGTGAGACATCTCTCCAAGAGTACTCCTTGTGCCTTGTCCTGCCTCATGTAACACTGCACAGCTCTATTTACTCAACTATTCAGATAGCTCCCTCCTGAGCTTCCCGCAGGCCTTGTGTCACCTTCTTGGCTCTCAGTTCAGGGAGCCACATTAAGCAGGGATAGGAACAGCACAGCCTCTCAAGGTGAGCCAGACTGCAGCTTCTGGGGATGATATTCCTAAGCTTGGAGTGGTCTGGCTTGGACCTTACCTTGTACACCAGGAATCAGCCTGGGTCAAACAGGAATATCCAGAAGGCCTGCTCCTGGGCAGCAATAAAAGTATATCCCCAAGCCAACTGGCTGTTTTGTGGGAGAAGCTGGTCAGGTGGTGCTGGCTTGCCTCCCTGCTTCTCCTGTGGGACCTGGAGACTGGCAAAAGTTTATAATCCTATTCTTGCTTTTCCTAGTATGTAATTTCTGTAGTTGCCATGGAGACGATACGTGATGGTGCTTGAGAAAATCTTTTATTAAGATGTTTTCAGCTATGATTGATGTTTTTATACAGTCATAGGAGAGGTTTTTATTTGCAATCTAGCAGGCATTATTAAACACATGAAATGGTCTTTGATTATGCAGCAAAATATCCCAGGAACTAAAGTGTTCCAAAGTATCACAGGCTGTTCATGGAAATAGTGTAAAAATCCATTCTGCCCCTTCTCCATTCTCCCATTTATTTCTAGTTTTAAGATTTCATTCCCAAGGATAAGAAATTGAAATGTAGAAGCTGAGAGAGTTGGTTTTAACTCTTCAAAAAGGAAAAATAATTGCTACTCATAGTGTTCTCTTGAAACTACCTGAAAGTAGGTTGCAGTGAGGTGGATGATTCTAACAAGTGATAGAACAAGAAGAAATGACCTCTGGTTGTGCCAGGGAAGCTGTAAATAGTACAGGAGGACAAATTTCTTACCAGAAAACGTTCTCAAACATTGGAACAGCCTGCCCAGGAAGGAGGTTGAGTCACCCTCCCTGAAGGTGCTTAAGAAGACATGCAGATGTGGTGCTTAGGGTTTAAGTGGTGGAGTACTGGCAGTACTGGGTTCGGACTGAATTATCTTAGAGGTCTTTTTCAACTTAAATAACTCTATGGTTCTAGGCTTGTTAACAATACAGTGGGTGGATATGTTTGTATAGAACCTTAGTAAACACATAAAAAGTTACTTTAATTACTTTATTTTACAGTTCATATTCTCTAGCTTGGTTTGTTACCTGCTCTGTATATTAATTAAAATAATCAGGGTGATGAATATAAATAAAGTCTCATGAAAGTGATTAAAACACTGAGAAAGAGTCCCACTTCTGTAGTTGCTGTATCCTCTCAAGTTCCCCCACCTTTTCATAACTTACCAGGCTCTCATTACAAACTTGGGAATTTGTCACTTTTCTGGAAAAAGATGTATTTTAAATTTTTGAGGTAATGAGGTTACGAAGTCTCTTCTCTCTACTCCTAGTAACGATGGTGCCAAATGTTTTAATTCTCTCCTTCTCATACATTGAACAATCATCCCTTTTCTTTGATGTCACAATGAACAAATCAAATGCATTTTCATTTCATGTTCCCACACTGGTAATTGCCCTTTTACTCTTATTTCAGCTGTCCTTCCGTACTTCATATGGTCCTTAACTCATATCTGAGTATATGAATTGCACTATGAAAACCATTGGAACAAGGACCTTGCTTTATTTATACATCTGTAAAGTACTGAGTACAGCCAGAGCTCTGTGAATAATAATAGCTAAATGATAAGCCTCTCCCAATTCCACATGGTAGCTCTTTGAAAAATATGTTTTCTGTTAAGGTCTCTGAATTCCTTTTGCTTCAGAGTTAACTCATAATTGCAAGTTTAGAACATATTCCACCCCTTTCTCTTTTTTAAAATAAGATACATTGAGGTACGACAAAATCCCAATTATTGGAAATAGTGCATAGCTTTTGAAGCAGTATGTGCCATTAAATTTGTTTGGAACATCTTTAGATCACAAATACACAGAGAAATCAATAAAAAATAGGATCAATGTTTTAACTAGCTTTGATAAGTGAGTCGACAACAGACATTTAAAATGTTTGGGGTTTTTTCTGTACATCAGTTCAATTTATAGGCATAGCAAGTTTCCATAAATAATGGTGTATACCTTTTTAGTCAATGCAAATTAAGTTCCTTTCTCGAAGTTTTCATTTAACAGACCTGGCAACTGCGGTTTAATGTGCTTTAGGAAAACACACATGTAATATGGATAAATTGCACTTCACCATATAACTGAGTCTCCAATGCAGATTTTAGTCTGCAAGTGATAAACTTACTAAAATTATTGCCAAAGATACAGATTTCAGCCTGGCTTTCATTTGCCATAAAACCCTTATTTTACTTTGACAATAAATAGAGACTTTGCATGTAAAATGTAATTTTAAAATGCTGTCAGAATGATGTGAGCAGGTGCTCTGGTAAACAAGCATCAAGTCCTGCCTGAGTGCTGGAACAGGACCGTACCCACACGTGCCCCACTGTCACTCTTTTTGAACAGCAGTGTGCTGCTGCCACTCCATGGGACAAATGGATTTCTCCTGGCTGAGGTTCAAACCTCCCTTCTGCCCCAGCTTGGGCAGGACCCTCATGTGGTTGGGATGGGGACGCCAGGTGAGTGCTGAGGGTGCCTTGCTTGAGGTGAATTTCTTCAACTCTCCCCCCCCGGCACCCCCTGTACAGGTCAGTGTCACTCCTGACAAACTGCTCGGGGTCGCCAGTTTAAAACCCTTGCTGTGGAGTGTGAATTCGCCTTCAGTGTTAAACATTGGCAGGTGGCTGATAAAGAACACAACGGTAATAGGGTATGCTTGGATGGATTATTTCGGGCACTTGAGCAAGGCAGTGAGGGAGCTGCAGGCCAGAGGAAAGCATTCCTCAAGTCTGCTTTGCCACCAAGTAAAATGTTGGCAGATCCACAATCTCAGTCCGTGGTCTGTGTGTTCAGGGGTTATTTAGGAAGGATTTCAAAGTGGGTAGGTGACTTTGATGGCTGGTTCCAGAACATATTAAAGCAAAGTAAATTACATTTCTGTATTGTTTTTTATTTTCTGGAAATCTTAAGGGCAAGATGTTTCTGTGACAAGCCTCATGCATTTGGAAGCACTGGAAGAATGTGTCAACAGTTTGAAATCTGGGGTCTGACAAAGTGGCCTGTATGCTCAGACAGATGTTTTGGTGATGAAGAAACTTGCATTTTATGCCAACAGTTTTGAATATTTAAAGCTCTTTCCTGTAGAAGTCCTTAGTTGACTGAAGTAGTACCATGGCTCTGAAGTTGTGTCTGCAACTGAATTCCCCAACTGAGGTTTGTCTTGAGACTTATGTGTGGGAAGCTCTGCAGTGCTATGGATGATATCACAACTGGATATCACAACTGGAAACTCAGAGAATATCATGTTTATTACTTATTAAACTGGCTCTTCCACCAGTTCTTTAGCCTCTGAAGGATATTAAATGGCAGACATTGCACAAATAATGGAGCCTTTCACATGATAAGATGGGAACAGAAGAGCTCTAGTGGCCTTCAGGGCAGTACAGCAACCACTTTGTGATCTGTCTTCAGTTGCAGGTCATCTTTCATTCATGTATGGTTTTCCTAGCCAGAGATATGCTATCCTATTTTTTCTCCTCTGAGCACTGCTGTATATGATAACCCTGGTTCATTTGAAATTACCTGCTGATCAAGAATTCACTCAGATTTGAGATGTTTGCCATGTAATTTTCCTCTTTACTGTGTTTCCCCCCATTTTTAAATTTAATATAAGCATGTGTGAGTATGAACCTGCATGAGACAGTTTTGCCACGCTGTAGCTGCGTGGTGTTGCTGTACTTTCATCTCATCTCCCTGAATGGATCCATGTGATATTTGACCTCCTTAGGGCATTGTGCTCTGCTCTTAATCTTTAGGAGTCTGTCCTGCCCTGGGTTTGGAAGCGTGGTGCTATCACCAGGCTAAGCAGAGCTCATTAACACCTGTCAGCCTGGAGCAGGCAGAGCAGTATATATGCCAACAGCAAGGCTCAGGTGAAACATGTGGTCATTGCAGTAAAATGACCTGAGCCATGAGGGGAAGGTTTGAGCCCAGCCTGCCACTACACATTTGCCTTGATCATACACATGCACTGTTTTTTCTTGTGGGCAGACCAGGAGGTTGATTAAATTAGGCACAGAGGAGTGTCATAGCATAATGATTTTAAGTTAAAAGACAGTTGACTTAGACTAGATACAAGGAAGAAGCTTTTCACAATGAGGGCAGTAAGGCACTGGAAGAGTTTGCACAGCAAAGTTGTGGGTGCCCTGTTCTTGGAAATATTCAAGGTTGGATGGGGCTTTGACCATGGCGTGGCAGAAGGTGTCCTTGCCCGTGGCAGAGAGGTTGGAATTCAATTATATTTAAGGCCCCTTCCAACACAAACCATTCTAGGATTCTCCAAAAAGGGGACTGACCTTTGTAAGATTGTTTCTGTTCAGACATAGGCTGATCATCATGACAGGAACCTTATGTGTCCCACAGTTGTATCTGAGCCAAGCTCACAGGTACCTGATGAAGCAACCACTGTGCTGCAAAAGCAGTTGCTGTTCTGGGGAGGACACCCATGACACAGGGCATTTGAAATCCCACTGCTGGAGATTTGGTTCACAGCCTCTAGAGGCACACACTCAGGTCATCATGAGTACCCACACATGGATCTGATTTAGCACATTATTTTAGATGACCAGTGGAACACATGACCTCATCCTCTGCTCACCAGCTGCATTCAAGAGCTGGATGGAGACCCTCTTGTGGTCTGGCTTAAGATCGTGGTATCTCCTCCCTGGTGTGCTGGTTGCCTACTGAGTCCTCTATAAGGTTTGTGACCCCCAACTGAAAACTGGGAGGAAGGAGCTGCCAGGGGTTGCATCCAGAGAGGCACCCATAATGATAGGATCAGGCTCTGGAACAAAAAGAGCCACAGAGAGACTGAGTTCTCTGCTGGGACTAATGAAGATTTGTTGTGATTACTAATGTAAGTGCAATAAAATAATGGGGTAGATGAGGGGGCAGTTTCTGTTTTCTATTCCCTTCTGTCTCCTTTTTCTTAAACATTTCTTGACGAGGCTGACAAGGCCACTTCTCCACCTCCTCACAAAGGAGCATGTTGTCATTTAGAAAGTACAAGTCTTCGGGAGCAAGAAAACAGCTTTGATTTAGTTGCTGTTTTTGAAGCTGCTGTGTGTGCAGGATGAAGTGGTCAAACTTTGGGCAAGATCAATGCTCAGGATTTTATGCTACAGCATTAAAGGGGTAAGGAAGGAAAACCCACCCCCTCTGCAAGGCCTGGCTGGTGTCCATGTGGCAGCATTTCCCCAGTGAAAGGAGGCTGAGGTGAGTGCACGCATCCCTCTGGCTCCAGCGAGGCGTGGTCCCAGAGCATGAAAAGCACAGTGTGTGTGTGTGTGTGTGTGTGTGTGTGACACNGTGTGTGTGTGTGTGTGTGTGTGTGTGTGAGAGAGAGAGAGAGAGAGAGAGAGAGAGAGAGAGAGAAAGAGAGAGCCCAGGACATGCTGCTGGAACACCCACTGGAGGATCCCGGGCAGAGGATGCAAGAGGGGAGGGACCTCCAGTGGCCATGCACCAGAGGCTATGGGCTAAAATCTTGAGTAATGCTTCTCACTGAATGCTTCTCGTACTCAAACTGTGGCACTGATGCTGTAATAGTTAGCAGAAGGAGCACCCTAACTTCCTGCATTCCTGTCTCTGAGTCCCTTCGGAGCCATCAGTCGTGCCTTGGTGACACCTGGCAGGCAGCCAAGCACTTCTCAGAGCAGGAGAAGATCTGTTGTCTGCTTCTCCTGCTGACTCCAAGCCACTACAGAAACACAGGGCCTGGAAACAGTTGGATTCTGCTGTTTGGTTTAAATATGGTATTTGATTTAAGGCTGTTGTGTTGGGATTTAATAAGGCTGTTGTTTCTTCACACTTTTGGGGATGCCTTTTCTTAGTCTGGGAACTATCTAGCCACAACAGCAATTCCCCCTCCAAGTGGTTTTGGGACATGCTGCTCTTTATAAATGTTGAGGGGGAAGAGTCTCTGTGGTTGGTAGGCACTGCCTATCCAGAGCTGCCCAGGGACCTTCCTCAGTAAGTACCATGAAACTTGAGGCTCTGAGCACAGAGTTGGATGCTGCTTTACAGCCTGGAAGCAGTTGTTATGCTGGGTTATATTACCATGACCTTGTTTATAAAAACTGATGGTATGTTTGTCTTCTCTACAAGCTAATGGGGCTCCTCACAGCGCTATAGAAGTGACCTTGAATGGGTTTTTTATACACTTAGGATGGTTTGCAATGTGTTAGAACATTTTGAAAGTGGACAGGGAGCTCTATCAAATACCTGATGTTTGACCTTGCTGAAATGGCATCTTTAAATTACTTCTTTCTGAAATAATGAATCCTGCTTGAATATTTTTAATTTCTTGGCTTCATAGGAAGCTTGCAAATCTTACTGAAAATTGGACAGTCTTATTAGGAAATTACTTAATGAAACAACACAGTACATTAAAGAAACTGTCAGGAGACCTGTGTTCCTGGCTGCCCTGTCAAACAGTGGATATGCTAACACATAAGATAATTGTGTTCCAATAGGAATGGTTTGATTGCTGATGGTTTTCCTTCTGGATAATGTAAAAAACAGGCCCTTTTTGGAGGGAAAAAACCCTGTCTGTGGTTTTAAACTGAAACCTGAATAGTTTTGTCTTTCATGAGATTTAAGAAGGTGTTGTACTGAAGGGCAGCAAAACCAGTGTCATGTCCTTTCCTTTCCCATTTGTTTACTACTTAAGCCCTGGTCAACTATGAAGAAGTATTTAATATCACTTTAGCCATTGCAGCATGAAGTCAGTGACTGAAAAGTACAATAATTTGGTTTTGATTAGGTTATAATGTGCTATCAGAAAGACACTATTATATTGTTCTTAAACTAAGAAGTATCTTTGTATTTCTTTGTTTTGTGATTTGCAGACTCAGCTCATGGGAGTTTTACTTGCTGCTACTTCAAATTTTCTCATCAGTGTCTCTTTGAATATACAGGTATGACATGGTTTCTCTTTATTCAGACTTGTTTATATTTAGCAAGTTTGGTTGCAAAGCAACATTGCAGTTTGGTTTTGATGAAGTTCAAAATGCAAATTTTGTGGCATTTAATAAACCTCTCTTTCATTAACTGTAATCTAGCAATGTCCTGCTGTAGTTGCTAGGAGTTGGGAATTGTTACGAGCTCTCAATCTGTTCTCTGCTGTGACTGTCATACAGGAATAGAAGAAATGTTCATAACGCCTCTTCCTTTTAATGTGCCAGAAAGAAATACCACCTCTGAGTCACTTGTGGTCCCACTGAACCTGGGAATAAGGAGGGATACTATAAGAGACAGTATCAAAAGCTTTGCTGGAGTCCGAAAAGATTACATTAATTGGCTTTCCTAGATCAGCTGGGTGGGTTACCCTGTTGCAGAAGGAAATCAGGTTTGACAAGCAGAACTTTCTGCTCATGAAGCTGCGCTGGCTGTCACCAATGACTGTGTTGTCCTTTAAGTGTTTTTTAATACCTCCCAATACAGTGTTTTTCTGTAATTTTACTGGCACTGAAGTGAGACCAACAGGTCTGTATTTTTCAGGCTTCTCCTTCTTTCCCTTCTTGAAAACTCAGACAATGCCCATCAGCTTCCAGTCAGCTGGGACCTCTCCAGATTCCCAAGACTGCTTAAAAGCAATTGAGAGAGGCTTTGCAATGACATCAGTTTATTCTTTGAGGATTCTTGGACTAATCCCATCAGGCCCTATGGATTTGTAGGGATCCAGCTGGAGGAGTAGATCCTGCACGAGTTCAGGGTCAGCTGGGATTCGATCATTCTCACAGCCATGGTCCTCCAGCTCAGGGCACTGAGACTGCCTTGGTCCATCATCCGTGTTGAAGACAGAGGCAAAGAATGCATTAAACACCTCTGCCTTGTCCATGTCCCTGTTTGTGAGGTGCCCATCCTTATCCTGTAACAGGCTGATGCTATTTCTGTGCTGCCTTTTCCTATTATATATCTGAAAAAAATGGATTTTGGCCTCCAAATTTCTGCCCGACTTCAATTCCTGTTGAGCTTTTGGCCACACAAATTTTCTCTGTAGAGTGGCGAGCTACATCTCTGTCTTCTTCCAGGTCATCTGACCTTGCTTCCACTGGGCACACACCTTCCTTTCTTGCCTTAGACCCAAAAGAAGATCCCTGTTCAGCCAGCCTTCTGCTTCACTTCTGATGCTGGGGAATTGCTGCTCCTGTGTCCTTAGGATGTGATGGTTTAAGAAGTGACCAGCACTGACAGACCCCGGCACGGCAGAAACATTTCCCAGGGGACTTTTCTAACTAGTTCCCTGAGCAGCTGGAAGTCTGCTGTCCTCATGTACAGAATTGAGGCTTTGCTGCACTTTTCCTCCTGTCAACAAGGATTTTAAACTTGAACATTTCGTGGTCTCTGTGGCCAAGACGGCGCCAGTCACCACGTCGCTCACGAGAGCTGACAAGCAGCAGATCAAGGAGGGAATCTTTCTGAGTCAGCTCCCTGAGGACCTGTTCCATAAATGCTTAAAGACATAAAGGTTTTTACAATATTTGGCCCAAAAAAGTTTTGAGTAATTTCGTTTTTCTTCTGCAATTACGAAAATAATCTGAGTAAAGACTATTTAAATCATAAAAGCAATGGGAGGTGTTGCCCTTACAACTGTGGTAAAGTGTTTGTAGGATGTCAATTTTTAAATTATTTTCTGTTTTAATAATTAGAATACATTCTCAGTAGAAAGTTAAATTTTTTATTGTAATCTATGTCTTGTAGACTTCATTGTATTTTTAGGTCTTCTAACAAAAGTCTTTAAAGCACAGAAGACATTGTTGTGTACATTTTCCAGAGGAAGTATTTTTGCTAGCTAGTATTTTAGAAGTTGTACAGGTCTCATATAAACCTACTTCTTGCTTTTTCTGTAAATAACTGAATAGAAAGTTGTGGAATATGAAAGCTCCTATTCATAGTAACCTAATTTATTAAAGCTAGAAGATTCTTCAGTGTTTTTCTTCTATTTAAACATCATTAGCTGGAGAATCCCACAGAAGGAAACCTGTTTAGCCCGAGGTGGTAGGCAAGTTGAGATGACTACTCCAACATGAGTTCCAGCCTATGGGTGGTGACAGTGCTAGGACAGGCTCTAGGAAAACCTCTGAAGTTGAAGTGGAAAGGTAAAGGTGAAGTGAAGAAAAGTGAAGGTGAAGTGGAAATTCAGCCTAGCTGTAAAAATGAGGTTGTTCATATTTCATTTCTTTTGTCTCCTGCGGGTACTGGGTGCCAAATGAGATGCTTTGCAAGGGGATGTACTGAGGCATACAAGCAGAATTCTATTGACTTATAATCATAACAGCCCTTACTGGATTTGAGCCATCAGCTTTTTAAATGCTGGTTTTTATCCTTTAAATCAAGCTTTTCTCCATTTAATAACAGTATCTTCTAAATATGAATAATGACGTTTCCTAGATCTCAACATTTATTTTCACATTCCTGTTAACTGGACCAGCCCATTTTTTTTTTTTTGTTCTGTCCTTTCTGACCATGTAGTCCATTATCCTACTTCTCTTCCCTCTAGCAGGTTGTCTGCTAAAGAACAGCTCATCATTTGCAATGTATTTCATCTCAGTTATAAACAGCCTCCACCTAAAGACCATTTGCACACATTACTGTTCAAAGAAGACAGACCTCTGGAGAAAGAAGGCTGTCGGGGAAGCTGCTGAGCTCACCTTCCTGTGTTTCCTGCACATCTTTTCAATCTCTGTGTGCCTTCAAAAGTTAATCCTACAAGCATCTGGGGTGAACATACATGTCAGGATTTGGTTAAGAACTTGTCCTATTTAATTTTTGGCAGGAACTTGGATTCGCGAATAATAATTTGAATATTATTTATTGTTAATTTAATTTGTATCTTTATTGGGCTTTTTTTTTTGTTTCTTTGCTTACAAAAATGGAAAATCCTGGATGTTACTGTGAAGAACATCCAGGTTTGTGGCCCAAAAGCTCAAAAGCTTTTGGTCTTTTTCTCCTTGGAGGGCTAAACTTCTTCCCAGAATGTCCTCCCCTGAATACATTCCACAGCACAAAGCTGCAATAATGTGCTGCATCTTCTCAACAAGAGTACTAAGACTATGGGGTATTACAGATATTCCTGTTTGTCCCATGCTCTGTCAAGTGGCCTACAGAGAAGGATGGGAGTATGAGGAAAATCCTTTACAACCTTGCCAGGCTCTGCAGGGAGATTTCTAAAAATCAAATATCAAATCATAGAGAAAAAAAACCCCTGTTTTATCACCATCTATACTGTAATAACTGCATAATTTGATTTCTACCTTTAATGCTCCATGTGCAGAAATGCTGAAGAGGAATTTGAGAAAGGAAATGATAATCCACAGAATTAATTTGGTAAACATTGCATCATTCCCAGTTATGACACTTTTTTGATGGAGAATGCCTGGACTCCATTTGAGAAGATCAGTGTAATCAAAGAAAAATTGTCTTGCTATATACAGGTTCTTGCTGTACAGCCAGAGAAAAAGCAATTACAACTTGTGCCATGGATACCTTCTTCATGTAACTGGAAGTGTTGATGAAGTATTACTTGAGTATATGTTATAGCTGTGCCAACTGTTTGGGGTTTTTTTCTTTAGAAAGTAATGCTTTACTTATGATCTGCTTCTAAGGTCAAACAGGAGGTTGTAGCCAAATGATAAATTCAGTTTAATTAATTTAGAGTCCTCCCTACAGAAGATGTGATTAAGTGCTGCCTTTTTAATTTTAAAAAGTATACTTCTGGTGAGGATAGGTTTCATGGACAGGAACTCCCTGTTGTCTGCTCCCCCTGTCCCAGTTTGTTGTCACAGTTCTGATTCTGCCCCATCTCCTGCCTCTGAGTGTTTCCAGATTCAGAGCACAACTGCTGAGCTTTGCTTTGAGACAAGAACAGATGTGTGCAGTGATATCTAGGAAGCACGAGGTAGTATTCACTTAGCATTTTTCAGGTTTATTCAGAAGCATAATTTTTCAGCCCTTTCCACCACAGCCAAGGAAGCACATTTGAAGCAGCACTGAGTTAACACAAAGCTCTGCAACAACAAGCTCAAAGACATGTTCAAAAAGAAAAAACCTCAAAGCACCTGGAACTTGAAGTTGACAGCCCCCTTAATTATTCCACTTTTGTCAGACATAAGAACACAATGGGAATCTTTCTATTCATGCCTGTTCCTAATAATTAATTTTCTAGAAATGCGCTCATCTCCGACTGGCTTGCCAAGCAGAGCAGAAGCCCTACTACAGGAGCAAGCTGTGGTGGTGTGGGATTACCCTCCTGGGGCTCGGAGAGGTGGGCAATTTCACAGCCTATGGATTTGCCCCCATTACTCTTGTGGCTCCACTGGGATGTGTTTCTGTTACAGGTGAGATGATTTTCCATTTCTTGCTCAGGTATATGCTTTAATAAAATGTTTGCTTCTGGCTAGAGGAATAATACTGCAGAAACTGCAGCAGCAACACAAGAGAAAAGTGTTCATGTTGTGGTTTGAAAATAAATTATTCATTTCATTACATGAGCTGAGAATTTGACAAAAACTGTCTACTTAGGTTGAAGACTCTTCTAATATATTTCTTTCTCCATGGTTTTGCCTTTTGCATCATTCTGTGCTCTGCTGGCTCCTGCCCAGTGCTTTAGCAGTGTTGCCAGCTCTGCAAGCCCCCAAAGAGAGGGACTGGCATCCTGCTGCATGTACAGAGCTGTGCTCTGCTCCTGAGTACCTACAGCCCATTTTCTGTGTTACCATCACACCAAGTGGTTTCTGCTGCCTGGTCCCTGCCCATCACCGTGACTCATGTTGATATGGGCAAACTTGCTTGAATTTCCAGGCCTAGAAATTTCTAGGAATGTTTAGTACATTTATGGACATTATTAAACATGTTAATTTGTTCTTTTATATACAGATTAATTGGACTTCAGTTGAAGTGATATGATCTCACTCTTTAGTTCATGTGGGGATTTTTGTTCCTAAGGTGCTCATGTATGAGATGTCTGTTTCTTTGACAAAGCAACACACATTTAAAAATATGTCTTCATGTTGTGCTAGTGTAAAGCTGGGTAGATAGGGCAATATTGTATGGAAGCTGTAAAAACATTCTGCTGCATCGCTTAACCTGGTCACTTCACATCCACAACTGACACATCCAGGACTGAGAGATCTCAACAATTCTGAATATGGTGGAGCTCATTTACTTGCTATTGGCAAGTGATAACATTTCATGGTCTCCAGCTACCAGTTGCATGCTTGGAAGTGACATTGCAGTGAGTGATTCTCAAAAGTAGAAAAGATGAAATCTCTTCCCAGTGGACTGCCTAGCTGTAGTGGAAGGAAGCAGCTAACAATATGTGGGTGCAATTTAGCAGAGAAGGAGCAGGAAGGAAACTGCAGGCAATTTACTGTAACCTGTAATGTTAAACTATTGCAGAATTTCAGATATAAACTATGTTTGTTCATCATAGTAGGAAAGAGTTCTCAAAGAAAGGAATGGCATATTACCTGGGATGAAAATATAAATTAATATTACATATTCCAGTGTGCTTTTGGTGGCAGTAGTTACTTCTGTAACAATTATAGGCATTGTCAGACATGTCTGAACATCAAAGAATACTGGCCAATCTCATTTGTTGTCCAAACTGACTAAAATGCAAATATAGAAAACAAAAAGGAAAAGAAAAAAACAGTGAGTGGGAAGAAAAATCCCAATATTTATTAAACTGAAGAAGATGAGATCACATGTAGGGTTGATTTTTATACGAGTAGATTCTTTCTTTACTGTTGCAAAATGTGTAGAAATGTTGCATCTGATGATTCCTTCATTCTCCACTTCCCTTACTTACAACAAATGCCAAGAAACCATTTTCCTAACTGTTATGTCTTACCAAAATTCTTATCCACTTTTATTTTTTTTAAACTGGCCCAAAATGCTTATTCTGGAAGATCCCAGAAAGCACTTTAATATCTTATATTCCATTCCCATAAATCAGCTGACAGTATCCATTTCATAGCCCAAACAATAGAAATATCTGAAATTTTATTTAGTCTAGCAAACATTCCCTTAAGGAAGAGCAAGTAAAAATTGTGTAGACAGCCAATTACAGCAATAACTTCCCAGTAACACTTCCTACTACAAGATACTTTTCTCTTTTCTGAAATTAAAGCCAGAGAGAGAATCCTTTTAATTTTAAAATAGTTCATCATTCAGGGCAATGACAAACTGCCCAAATCACACGTGCGTCATCTGCTAACAATTGAGCAAAGGATAGTTCAGGCAGCAGGTCTTCCAATTTAAAAGATTGAGAAATATTTTTCTCATGAAGTTGTGACCTCTTTTAAGTGCTGGAGGGTGGCCTTTGCTGAGTCTAGCTGACAGGCTTTTTTGAGGTATTGTTGAATGTGTGTCTTTTATAAATACTTCTTTTTTAAATGAACAAATCAGGTACTTGATAACAAACTCCAAATGCATACCTGAACGCTATGTCCAACCTTCTGAGGAGCATTCTGTTCCCCAGTTCAGTGTCAACGTGTCCCATATGGCAAGGGCCGAAGCTCACTGACACTGGAAGTGCAGTAGAGATGGTGTACTGAGGAGAAATGTGCTTTGCAGTATGTCCAGTCATCTAGGGGATGCTCTGCAGCTCTCTGTGACTCTGTGTTTGCAGAAAAAGTTCCCTTTGTGTGGAAACCGGGGTTTAGAGGAGGATCAGGCAGACTGGAGTCTCTGCCCAGAATGGATTTAGGCTGTACCCGTCATACATCTCCAGACTTCTGAGACGGGAAGAGTCTTAAAATAGATGGAGCCAACATCTATTATGCTCTGCTACCACATTTAACTACATCCAACTGGATTTTGCACTTTACCCGGTATCAATTAAATAGTGAAAAGTTTGTGCCTCTTTATATTGAGCTGGATTGTTCAAGTGTCTTATTTTAAAAAGAATACAGCACCAAAGATCATGAATTGGCATGGCACCAAGAGATTTAATTTTTTTTAAAAAAATTTTTTAGATTTAAGCTAGAAAAACTATATTTTCCTTCTTCCACAGAAGAAGTATTTCTGTGTGTGGTTGCAATGATGCAAGCTCTACATCTGTTCAGGGTTTTAAATAGTTTGGGAAGACAGCAGTTGTTTTCTTCAAGAGGAGAAATTAGTAAATTTTTAATTTAAAAGTGGAGGAGTAATACATGTTTGATGTGATCATTAAGAAACTTTCTATACTTAAAAAGTAAAACTCATGTTTTACACGTAGCTTGGATAATTTTAGGTTGCAGTGGTTTTTAGCTCATCATCTTGCTTTTGCCTGCAGAAATGACTAGGGGATGGAAAAGGTGAGGAGAGGCCAACAGCATTGGAGATCATTCCATCTGCAGTGTTCATCATTCTGTGGGGAGTCGTTTTACACTTGCCTCACTTTGCCTGACATTCTTGAGATACTTTTTCATTTTTATATGGTTCTTGTAAACTGCAGTGGGGGGCTTTAGGCTTTGAAAAGTTGTATTCCTGAGGTACTTTAGGAAGATTCTAAGATACTCTTGTAGAAATGGATTTCTCCCACTTACTATAACATTACATCTTTGTGGCTCAAGAACTTTGAATTCTGAGGACTCTGTTACTAATGATACCAAGGAAAGATTTACATGTTCTTTAAAGTACTTGATTTGTACTTGTCTAGAAGATGCACCAAGAGGATTTTCAGGTTTTCTCATTCTCTCTGCAGTGTATATGTCCTGTAATCCAAGTTCCAGAATTAAGGCCACCTAAATGGTCTCTCTTTTGAGCATTTCCTCAGACAGGGAAAAATGTTTCATGTTTTGTTCACCACTTTTCCAATACTAGCCTTTGATCATGTTAGAAATGTTACAGGTTCAGTGTGCAGGACAGCTGTCAAGAGATATCTGTAATGTCTTTCTTTGTATTCAGTGAAGTATTAATATCCATCATATAAACTAAGACTAAATTTTAGAAGTCAATTAGACGTAATTAATTTGTTCCCAGGTGTCATTTGAGCTGCAGCAATTAAATGCTCTGCATAACTCATCATCTCTCCAGGTTTTCCTGACTCTGTGGCAGACTACAATAGCTTGTGTTTGGGGATGGACTGAAGCATCTTCAAGTTTTTCAGTACTGGGAGGGTCCCTAAATCGCTTTGTATAAACCATACTTTGGGGTCACATCTTGGAATGTGACTGGCAGTAACTGCATCCTCGTGACTTGAGCACCACTCCACTGATTTAGGGCAAAATCAGCTGAATGAACCTGAACTGCTTGGTTAGGTGGAAGCACACCCTGAAGTTGCATGAAACAGAGTAAATGCTTGGCCACAACATGAAATATTGTTGCACAAACCGAGAGAGGTGCAATAGTCTTTAAATCATATCTAGTTCTCCTTCCTTGGTATTTCATCCAGACCACCAGTGAAGTGTTCTGGATGGGTGATTTTAAATGCCTTTCCCTGACTGAATCTGTTAAGTTTAAAGCTAATATGAAATTTTGTGGGTTTGTTTTGTTTTTTGGGTTTGTTTTTTTTTTTTTTTTAAGTGTTGGAAAAGACAGAAGTAGTGCAAGCAGTCTATGCATTTATGAGGAGAGCATTAATCTTTTAAAATAGTACATAAAACTCAGCTAGGAGTCAAAAAGAGGGAAATAAAGGATATAGTAATATTTTAAATTATTAAAAGTTGCTACAAAAACTATTTAGTGTAAGATTTGACAGTTAAAAGATCATATTCATAAATGGCTTAAGTAGCAGGAAAACAGCTTAATAGTGAAATAGTTTTGCATAGGAAAAATAAATCATGAACACTTAGTCAAGGTTTTTTTATGGCTAGATTGGACAAAATACAAAGAATACATACTCTGAATTAGTATGTATTTTCTATCTTCTGTTGTGTATTATCCCTTTCTGGAAGAAACAAACAAAACCCAATCCTAACTGCAGCATTCATGTCTAGGAAGCAGAGGAGTTATTTTGTGAACTGGATTCTCACCATTCATTGTCTGCTAGTGGCAGAACCCACACATCACTCTGCTCTTTATTTCTATTTGTGCTGGAGAAAACCTACATATGGAGATAATTGTAAATGATAACTCTCCTAAGAGAATGAGCAGCTGACTGAGCTATGTGTAACACCATTACAGCCCTTCCTCAAGTCACTTAATTGCATATCATTAAAAACCTCAACATTTTTAATCATTTTTTTCAATTTACATTGAAATTCACATGCTGCAATGAATACACATTCATTCAATAATGTATGATCATTCAATATATAATGAATATATTCATTCAATAATGAATATAAACCAGCCTGGTTTATGCTGTATGAAAAGATGAAGATTTTTAGATTACAATTAAGCTCCTGAACAAACCCTTTTCCCCCATTTCCTACCCAACAGTTTTTATTTATCATGATTTTGATAGGATGTCAAATCATATTTTCCATTTGAGTTTCGTGAGCACTAAGAAAGGCTCTGTCATAGATACAAGCATTTTACAAGACCTATTATTTCTCAAATTATGAATATTAATATAAGCATACAGGACTTATTTACTTCTCAGATTATGGATATTAATACAAGCATGCAATCAAGGCATTAAACAAACCCAAGGATTACATTATGATGTGTTGGTTTTGTAATGTTTAATCCTCTAAGAGACCATCTCACAGATTTTCTGCTCTTCATCCAGTAGGCTACCGTTGTCACTGGGAATGGGAGTTGGATCTCTGCCTATTTTTCAAATTTTCACCTTAATGATTAGTGAAAAAGCTAAAATTTAATCTGATCCACCCAAAAGTACACAAGTCTCGTCAGATGATCAGACCAGGGGTGCAGTCTTTACTTTGATGACTTGAAGGATGAGAATCCAGGCCTAGGGTTGTCCACATGCTGCATTCCCAAAGCCAGTGGTTCAAAACCAGCAAAGCTTCAGAACAATAATAAATTGTTTGTTTTGTTACTCAGCTACTGCCAGCTTACTCTTTGACACAATTTTTTGTCTACATTTCTGCATTGTTATATTCTATTGCTAACCAATTTTAAAAGAAAAAAAAAGAAAGGAGAAAACTATTCTTCACTCTGACTCAGATCTCAATCTCTATAACTGTCTGTGGGTTGGGTTTGTTTGTCTGTTTTTGTTTTTAAAGAAAGCAAACAAAAAAACCCATTGGAAAGATATATTCATACTTTTCAGCACAGCAGTTGCCCAAGTTCCTCAGTCTATTCACTCACAGACTTCAACATAATGTTCAATCATTTATTTCTCACTTCAGTATAATGGTGGAGGAGGAGGAAGCACAGTTTCTGTGGAAGGGAGAACAAGAGAACTCTGGCATGGGAAAGGGAAAATTTGGGCTGAGTGGTAGGGAATTAAATTTACAATGTGGTGATGGGGCAAATTCAAGGAGAAGAGGGCTAGGAGGAAATTGTGGGGGTATAGCATCACTGGCAGAGAGGAGGAGAGGTGGGAAATGTGAGACACCTCACCTGTGATCTGAGGGAGGGTGGGAAAGGAGAGGGGAGTCTGGGGAGTTTCAGCAGGTCTGCATTTAAGAACTGAATTTGGGATACAGTAAGGGCTTACATTCATAGATCTGGTGGGCCTAGTTATTAATCTCTAGATGCCCACTTACTCTCCTGCAAAGAGTTCACGGGCCCGAGGATAACTCAAGTAAGAAGAAACCCCAGAGAGGGCCTAACCCAACCTCCTGCTCAAAGCAGGATCAGCTTGGAGGCCATCCAGCAGAGAAGAGAGCAGAGTGTGTGTTGGCCTTTTAGCATATTGTCTTAAATGGCCTTTTTGGGAGGAGTGAATGTCCGCAAGTAGTTAATGACCCATCTCCAACAAGACAATCAGCTTTTGGTTTCTTTGCTTTAATCTGATTCAAGTCTATCTCTAAAATTTAAGAATATAGAAGACTATCCCAAAGTCAAAGCTGGGAGCTTAAAACCCAGAAGATTAACAAAAGTAAAATTAAAATATCATGTTCTCTTGGCCATGCTACCATAACTTGCTTAAAATTTAGTCCAGGAAGTAACAGCCAGAGTTTGCGAGGCTTCCGATCAGTCATGTATGTCTTCTAGCATCTCATCAGATCTGTGCAATTGTTCTCTGTTAATTCTCTTAGATTTACCCCATTTCCTTTTCTTCTTCACTTGAATGCAACTGGAGCAGCTTACCCACAGAGACAGTTGTCTTTTGTGTTCAGAGTATCTCCCGGGTTTCATTCTCCTCACCTTGATGTAGTACTTCCCCTCCTACTTCAGTTTTTTCTCTACTCCCAGATCTCTAGTATATGTTCTTAAAACCTCACCTATTTTTAGATTTCTCTATATATTAGTCTACATCATAAAGAGTATTAATTATACATGGATTCTGTTAAGCTCATGATCTCTGGTGCAATGCCATCTATCTCTGGAGACTGAGCTTGCTGCATTTCAATGCATTATTAAAGCAGAGTGACAAGTTTCATTATCTGGCTGCATTCCAGCACCTCCTTGTGTCCCCTTCCAGCTTCAGAGGTTGTGATCCTCCTAAACTGACCCTTGGGCATAACTCATCTTACCCCAGATTTGGTGCCAACAGTGGAACTGCACTTCCTAGACCTCTGCTGAATGCTGAGAGCCCAGACATGCAACACTCAAAACAAACATAACAGAAAAAAAACCAAAAAACCAAAACAACACTGAGGTATCAATCCTTTAAGCAGCAGGTCTTTGCTTTGACAGAGACTGTCTAGGTGAGTGGGTTGAGGTGGGATTTGTGAAAGCTATGAGCGCAGGGAGACAGAGCAGTAATTAATTCCTTCACTATCTTGGGTTTTCTGCTTCTTTCCTGGTTTTTGTCCCTTCTTTTTTTTCTAAACCTAGGTAGTTCTGCTATTACCAGTGTTGCCTGGATACCATCAATGTCTTCACTCCAGCAAAGTCGTCACTGAAAAATTGAATAAAGAAAACCATATCAGGCAACCTAATTTCAGTGAAACATTTTCAGTTGAAGATCCTTTTATTGCACTTACTCGTCTGCACAGATCCCCATCACTCTTGCTGCTGTTTAATTTTATGACTTCTGCTATATCTGATTTTCTACTACTGGGAAAAAGAAGCCTGATGCTGAATTCTAGTTCTTTGTTTACCTTTTGCTATGAACCCATCTAGATTTTTCTAGAGGATATCTACTAGTTAACCACAAATCAATTTTTCCATGAGAACAATAAAGAGGCAAAGATAGTTGTAAAAATGTTGAACTGTTACTTCAAGAATAAACCATGAAGTAGACAAGTAGAGAGCTCTTGTAGCAACATCCCATGACTCTGTTTCAATATGTCCCTTCACTGTCCCTCCTGAGCAGTCTTTCTTTGAGGTTTCTGACTGAATCTAACATTACTGATGCACCCCTTACAGAGATGACTGTACTCATCTCTTTCACAGAGGAGCCATCTAGCCTCTTTTTCTTCTTTTTAGAGGTAGATGTTGTATGCTGGAATGGAGCCATGTCTCCTGTTCTTATCTATCCTAAGTTCTGAGCCCTTCTTTCCTCTCTAGCACATGTCCACAGTGAGCTGCTAACCACAAACCTACCCCAACCACTACTGCCGATCATCTCCCCACTGCTGCCCATCCTGAAGAGGCAGGGCTAGGAGGAGTTGTCAGATGCAAGAGATGAAGAAGACAAAATGTTTCCCAGAAAACAGGAAATAATTTCTAGGAATCTCTTCCAGTTTTTTCCTTCCTCAGAGCAGGTCGCTGAAAGACCATGGACAGTGTTCCCATACGATACATGTGTGGGGTTTTCTCCGTTTGTCTGCAGACATTATGACCACTTAGTTCATACTAAATACTGTGGTTTTGCAGTGACTCTCTTTTTCTCAGTTGTATTGCTGTTATTTTGCTTATAAGGCTTTAATACACTGAAGACTAAAGAAGCAGATGCAATTGTGATGCACTTTGCCTCAAACAAGTCCATACGGTGACTTGCAGCCAAATGGGAAGTGGAGCAATAAGGTTGATCAATGCCCAGTTGTCCTGACATTTCCACATATGACTGAATCAGAGCAGTTTAAGCAGTGTCCCTGCATGGGAAATAAGAATTGCATCTTTTCAACCCCACAAGAGCCTGCTGGATACGTCTGAAATCTTACAGAAACCGAGTGCTGGTGTGTTGCAGGAATGGACTACTGGCTGTTCATATCATGGTATGGTGCAACAACAACACCCAGGAGATATATTTACACTTGTCCCAGGGCAGGTTTTTGCTATAGCACTTGATATTCTAACAAGTATATATATATATATATATATATATACTTGTTAGAATATNTATATATATATATATATAAAGGTCTTTATATTTCTATTCTAGGTAGTGCATTTATTTCTGTCTTTTTTCTAAAGAAGACCATGAGGACTACTGATATATTGGGTAAGTAAGCATTTGCTAATTTAGACATTTGTGCTGCCATATGTTTAGCAGGCTGTAACTCTCACGCAGCCCCCCACCTTCACACTCCCACTTTCCCAAGCAAGTGTTTCAAGGCAGATACTTTCAAAATTGGGGAAAAGTGATAAAAAGAGAGAGAATCTTCAATGCATGAGGAAAATACTGTATTCCCAAATCCTCTGCTCTTACAAGCATAACTCATTCCTTATGTGTCCTTATTGCTCAAATTTATTTTAATTTTCTATTTTTGCCTCTGAGGTTGTCTTTAGTATTATCTTTATGAGTACAACAGAGAATTAATAAAAATGGAAGTTATTGAGTTACTTATTTGAATATAATTTTTTCTTACTATATAGATATTGCAGAAAAATTCAAGCTAAATTTAAAGTGATAACTTCCCTTTGGTTTTAGTTTTATCACTTCAAAATAATCATATAGTCAAGTGTTCAGCTGGGAAATGTGGTCCTCACTGTAAAAGCCTGTCAACTTTTTGTCTGTGTCCAAGTTTTTTTTTTGCATTTCAAAACTTCCCACCTTGAACGCAGTAACAGTGAGAGAAAAGCACATTTCAGGATTTGGGCTTTACACCAAGCCATCTCAACTGGGACAGTGCACCTGATGCAGGGCACCTGATACTTTTGTGGGTTCCTAACATCTAGGCTAGATTGTCCACACTGTAGTGAGGACAGCTGTTCCCATGAATGTGTTGGAGAGATCTGTTCAGTATCGTTCCAGGAATACTATATACGATTTATTTAGGTTTGGAATCCAAGTTTGCCAGCTCAGCTGCTAAATTCAAAACCTCCCCTCCCTTCACTGATCATGTTTCCCTATGGCCTTATACACTGTGTGTTGCTTTAACTAGTATTCAGCTGATTTATTTTATTTCTGTGAGTTTGACTTTGCAAGATGGATTTAACAATGTTGCTACATTCCATAAGAATGAGCTGTATGATGGGAAATATGGTGATGGTTTTGCAAGCACATAAATATAACACAGTTCTGCTTTTCCAAGGGAACTGTTTGAGATAGCAGTGCCAACAAAGCCCTCCGGATGTGCTTTGTTTTGTATTCCTGAGCCTTGCATTCCGCACGGATTTATGGGTTTACCAAGAATTTTAAAGATTGCTTGAAGAAAAATTGATTAGCTAATATCTTCCTCAATCCAATACAGTTTATGATCTTAGGATCAGCTCTCTTCTATCTTGACACTTCAGTGAACATCTGTGTTTGTCACAGGCAGATGTCCACAAGGCAGAACTTGCAGATTTTTATTAAAAGCTTTATAATGCAAGTTCGACCTTGAAAAGGGGCCCTGGCAACCCAGTGGCTAAACAGTCTATTGCAAATCTTCCTTTTATAGAACAGTTTGTAGAACTGCAAATACAATAGGGAGTGTCTAGAATGTTGGCCCTATGACAGCTTCACTTGAACACTGGACTGGCACATGTGTGTTGCATCTGATGCTTCCAGGGCAGGTTGGTCACTGGTGCAGATCTCTCTGGCCATGCTGACTTTGGGACTGTTATATTTATTCACACTGATTAATGATCTGACTACAGCAGAAGGAAACGTATCCTTTCAGTTTAGGCTAAGTTTGTGTGATGCACTTTGTGCATGGGAGAAATACAAAGGATTAATTCTCCTTTGTCACACACTTGGGTTTAGAACTGACAGTATTTGAAAATGCATTGTTGAGTTGGAACCCTAATTCACATGGCTTTACTGACAACTTTTTCACCTTTCTAAAATTCTTTGAGTCTTTAATAAAAATTAGACTAGATAAGACCACAAATTCAAGGCAATCCAATTGCCTAAGTATTGATCTATTTAAATAACTTAAATTTTCTTCTAGAAACTATTTCTACTGGATATCAAGTATGAACATTGTTGCCAAATACTATATTGCCAAAATAACGTGTCCTTTTCTTTAAAGGAGGAACACTGACCATAACAGGGATATACTTGTTGGTGACATTTGCTCCAAATGTACCTCAAGAGCTCACAGCAAGACAAGTGCAGAATTACCTAGTGAGCTGGCCTTTTTTGGTGTATTCAGTGAGTATCTGGTCCACACTACTCCCTTAATCAGAAAACTGGAGTTACTGGGTTTTTTATAGCATTATGAATTAGTGGTAGAAAAACTGCTTCTGAAGATAAATTGTGTGGTTTTTATAGGAGAGAAAGTCCCTCATCATCCTACTGAATTCAAAATGAAAACATGCAACAACAAAAGATATTTTTTTAATTACCTGTCAGGGGAAAGTCATAATTGTGCAGGATTAACAAGAGTGGAAAGATTTTTATATTTGGGGAACTTGAAGGAAAACCTTAATACAGGTATGGGTGTTTACATTTCCTATATGTGTGTTCATGCCTGTCTGACTGTACCTCTAAGGTACAGGGCTTTTCTGGCATGTGATAGAATTGTGCTTTTAAAAAATTAGGCCATGTATGTTCTTGGTCCCACTTTTTGTCATTCCTGTCACTCTGTTTTATTCCCATGTGGTTAAGCCTGGCTGAAAGGAGCTTTGTATGGAGCTGAGAAGTCAAGAGGTGGTCTACTTCACTACCACTTAGGTTAATCTGAACCTGAGATAAATACCATTTTGATTAAAGTATCTGTATACAAACTTCAGACACCATACATCTTCTTTGAAGTATTTAATTAACATCAGGAACAAGACCAGAGTGAGTAGGATGAATTTCTGACCTTCTTTTAAGCTCTGGAAAGCTGAAAATGTTTTCATCCAGCTGAATGTAGAAGATGCAATATTGGAGCTTCTGAAGCAGTTACTTTTTCCAAGTGAAGGGACTCACTCAAGTTAGAATCTTAATGCTTTTCTTAGTAGGAATCTGTCAGAAAGCCACTGAGTAGACAGTTTAAGGACCTTAACCTTTTAGCAAACCTGCAGATTTACATGCATCTAACTATCCATGAACTACTTATTAAACACAAATTGCATGCTACCATAAAAAAAAAAAAAATCCTCTCTTTCAATTTGTTGTACATTTTAAACCCTCTTTCAATTTCTCATGCCCTTTAAAAGATCCTGAGAAATGGTGATACAGCTCAGTGGAAGAAGTTAATATGCACGCTGTATAACTCACAAGATGTACTTTCAATCAGCCAGTAGAGAGGCTTTTGAAGGCAATACCCAAGAGTTTTGGGGTACTCAAAAAGGGTAGCTTCAGCATCTACAAGAGCTTCAAGAAGTCCATGCAATCAGTAGAGTAAGAGGAGGGAGTTCAAAATAGGGATATCAATGCTCTCTCTTTTCTACTGAATGACTCTCTGCCATGCAGTTCCACTTATAATGATAAAGCAGCCTGACATTTTAGGTACTGATTTTAAATTGTCGATTCACCTGTTTGTGTAGAAATGGTGGAGAGAGAAAAATCCCTGGTGACACCAGAAATTCCTATATGATATGCGATTCATATTTTCTTGAAGACAACAGGTTCCTGGAAAAGGGCTTTTCCCCACTTGAGGACTTTTTGGACCTAATTTCAGGTGAAGCTTTCAAGAATACAGTTGAATGTGTAGGAAGACTGTGCTATATTCTTCTTAGGAGACATTGTGAGTAGGTAGTTAGTTACCTCTGAACTTTGTTTCTCCTCTTATCTCTTTTCCCTACCTCAGCCTCACATCTAATACTACATGTGTAGCAAAGGTTGTAGGGAAGGATGGAGCAAATAAACAGCACATCTTGACTGAACAATATATCAGACATCATGTGTTCCTTCTATTCTGTGGGCTCATCTGTGTTGAGCTTCCTCTGACCAAAGGGGACGAAGGAAAGGCTCCACAAGAGACTGAGATCTCAGCCTGCTTATGCTGCTGGAAGATCAAGCAAACCCTGCAGTAAACATTCTCTTTGGGCAGGGAACATGCTCTTCACAATTGGCTGTAAAATGCCCAGCACAGGTTGGCTGTTGAGACATAAAAAAAGTGCAGCAGAAGCTGCAGAATTTCCAGTATAAATATACAATGAGGAGACAGTACAGATGTATAATGCAGTCCAAAAACCTTTCTAAAAGTAGCCCCAAAGTGTGGTCTGCTGAGAAATACAAAGCTCCAATGGTATGAAATGTTCTCTGTGGGTGGTAAATGATCCCTGTGGGGCACTCGACTGATATATTCTGCAGAAGTAGCCTCCAATTCCCACAAGACAACTTTGAGTCACCTTCTGAGACTTTGCAGTAGCATAATTATATCTGAGCAAGAATGACTACCCTAGCTTGTTTTTTTCTCTTTTGCTTACTTGCACTTCGAGTCTCTACAGAAGACATAAATCATAGATGAAGTTCTTAGGTTTCCTTAAACAGAAGCGCAGTAAGAATTTTGTTGTTAATATTTAATCTCTGCAAAAACAGGTTCAAAACATTTCTGCTTTTCTTTCAAAGTGCCTAGAAGACCATCCTGTATATTCCAGAAAAGCATTTGAGGCTGACAATGTATTATTTTGTTTTGGTGACTGCTGGCAATGCTTAGAAAACATGATTATTAAAAAATTGTGATGAGATGTGGACTTGAGGAGACCTCAGTAGGTATTAGTTGTATACCTCTATATACAAACATATATCTGTATTAGCATGTAAAGTTCCTTCAATTCCTCTAAACTGAGTATGGGAAGTTGATATAATCTGTGCCCTTCCCATTCCTGGACTTAATATTTGTCACTGCCAAAGCTATCAGTGATGAGGCTAAGGACTGTTTTGGGTAGTTCTCAGAAGACAAATTTAGGCAGCAGCTGGGACACCCCAGCTGTGTGAGGCCCAGTTAGGAGCCATGGAATCTGCTTGTAGTGTGACTTAATTGTCACTCTCCCTTGTCTTCTGATTAAAGATGACCTGTAAGTAGGTCAGCAAGTGGCAGAGAACCATGGAAGAATAGTTAGGCTGCTCGGCAGCACTGAGAATGAATTGTTTGCATTTACAGCTTAGTGTGTGAGACTTGACAGAGCTAAGTAAACTAAAACAGCAGCCCTGAAAAGCAAACACCATTTATCTCCCTAGGCTGGCTACAGGACTGCCATCTCTGGCCCTACACCATGGCTGCTCTTGGGGTTTCCCCAGGAGGTAGGGGCAGCTATGCACACAGACCTGTGCACCCCTTCCAGAGCTGCCATCAGGGACTCCAGCGTCCTTTTGGTCATTTTGCTTGGCTGTTTCCTTTCAGACGGGTCTTCTTGGTGGGTTGGTTTGCTTGTAAGCAGGAGGAGATCACAGTGGAGCTTTATTGTAGCTTTAGCAAGAGAAGAGATGATAAAATGATGAGGACCAACAGAAGACTGATGGACAGAGCCAGCTATGATGACCTGGTTCAGTCAAAGCAGATGCTGCTGGGCACTACCTGCCACTCACGGAGTTGGATGAGGTAGAAGAGGGAGTTGAAGGACAGAGATGCTGTGATGGAACAGCATGAGCCAGTGACTGTCCCTTGACTTGTTTTTGGATGATTGTTCTTGCATAGTTTGAAATCTCAGTGACAGGACAGATGATGGTGCTTCCCCCTGCTGTGATTGTCTAGAGATGTAAAATGGATCAGTGTGGGTGTAGCTGCCAGCAGTAGGGTTGTCTCACAATCTGTGGTAAGCATGCCAAGGGTTTGGGAAGAGTGACAGCTGCTCAGGTTTGCACTGGTGAGGGAAGCAGAGTGCATGGTGCTATGTTACCTGGTGCCACAGCCCAGTCCCACTGTCCTGTGTGCCAGTCCTGAGCTGGTGTGTCCTGGAAGAGGATACCTGGGATATCTCTGGGACTCCTTTCTTAACATGGGTACCTTTCTGAGTTGGGCATATTTACTTAGCACAGATTTCTTTTGTTCTCTTACCAACTGTGGCCTGTCAGAACAGCAAATGAAGCTACCTGGTGGCTGTTGTAGCTGCAGCCTGATAATGGGATCTTCCCCTCTGGCCCTAAGATGCATTTGGTAATGGCATGAAAAGCAAAGTTGCCACCACCATTTCTCCTTTCAACCCTTCTCCCCTCAAAAACCTTGTCATAGTTTTCAACAGGGAAGCCAAAATGAACCCACCTGTCTGCAGATCTTGTGCCTTGGTTCCTCATCTAGACTTCCCAGTGTTGCAGTTTTGAATAAAAATGGAGAGGCTGGCCAAGTTACTTACTGTGAGACTGAGGCAAAAGCTTCTTCTTCCCCCAGCTGGTGGCCAAGTTTTCATCTCTGGGTGCAAGCCTGGTGGGGAGGGACATCAATCTGGAGGCAGATGAGACCAGCACTTCACAAGAGGTTCTGAAGATTATTCAATTAGGATTAGCCTGGTAATCCAGGAATGCTGTTGTTTGGTTGGTTGGTTTTTTAAATTAACCCACAGCCAAGTACTTTATTCTATTCAACATATTTGGAAAAAAAACAAACAAACACCAACCAAACACCCCCTCCCCCTCAACTTTGTTGTTTTGGTTTTTTGAATTTTGAGATAAATATTTGGCATTTTTTAAAGAAAGGTGGTATAAAATCCAAATTTTTTTTCTTCATGTTTTGAAGTGCAATTGTCTCTTGGCTGTCTTTGGGAGCAAGAGATCCACTTGAAGGTAAATAAAAATTGAATGAAAGTATAATTATGTAATGTTAATATTTTTAAACACTACTGAATGGGGGAGAAGGGCATAAGTGAAGCAGAGAATTTTAGTAACTGGGCAGATCTGACAGCTTTCCTGCTTCAGTCACTCTCCAAAATGAGAAATGGGCTGCTTACATTACATAACCATCACTAGTAACTGTTCAGTCATCTCCTCGGAAATTTCATCCACACAACACCCAGGTACTTTTGAGTCTAGTGCTGTCCTATGGTGGCTGTTGGTTTAAGAGTGAAGTGGCATTATAAAACATAAAATAGCATGCTGGTGACAAAAACAAGGAGATTAATGGGTGTTTCTATGATTTGCTTTGTTGGCAAAAAACAACAATAATCCGATTCAATAAGGATCATCTGATGCTCATCATCAGTGTTTCAGTAACGACAATCTAATTTTCTGTCTTGTTCCCCTCATTTGATTACTTTCTGACACGCACAAATGAACTTCTCTATCTTCATGCTGTCTCTAAGGCTGCCAGGTTTCTGAGCAGCCCTCAGTGCAGAGGTGCATCACTCCTGCTTTTGTGGGTCTTCTGGGCTACACAGAAGCTTTATGGCCCTTGCACTTGCTGTTTTCTTTAGGCATAGAGGGATATTTGGGCGGGATCTTTGGGTAGGAGGCAAAATACCCACGCTTTTGAGATGGCAAGAGTTACTGAGGGAATCTGCAGAGATGTATGAACAGGAAGTCAGCAAATTGTCATTTAGCTGTCACACGCTACTGAAGGAGCAAAGCTGGCCCATGCATGGTGTGGGTGGAGCTGCTTCAGCATCTCAACATGTCCAGGAGTGTGGTCTGCTAATGTGTCATTGAACTTTTCAAGGTAAGGTACCCATGGTTTGAGAACTACCGTATGAAATAAATGCTTTCCTCCTTATGATGTATGGCAGAAAATTTGGACAAGGTTTTGGGGGGAATTTTTAGTAGAAATGGTGAGAAGGGCAAAGAGGGTAGGAAAAATAAGTTTGCACATCACAAATGGTATGTGACATTATGAATACTATAGCCAAAAAGAGATATTTCTCTTTCTTTAACTAAGTGCTTTACTCCATAGGAATTATAGACAGAGTTTCTGTAAGTGTTATTACTTATAAATATGTTATCTTTGCTGTCACATTAAAAAAAGTCTTCTCAACATTACCAGTGACAAAATATAGAAGTACAAACTGAAAAACTGAAGATAGAAAAAATGCTCAAAGTTTAACTTTTCCTAAACAGGAAATATAAATGACAACAGTTGTTTGATAGTTCATCAACTGAGCCAATACTTATTTTTAAGCAGAAGATATTTTATAAAACCATTCTTTGCTTTGAACAGATAGAGCAGCAAAAACGAATGTGACATCTCAAAGACATTGAATGAAGCCTTTATTACATAGGTTCACAGCTCTAACTTTCTTTTATTTTATTTTCAGATTTTAGAAATTATAGTATTCTGCATTCTCCTCTATTTTTACAAGAGAAAGGCTGTGAAACACATCGTGGTTTTGTTAATGATGGTAGCTCTACTAGGTAAGAACATATTATTCACTTTAATGTTCCTTTCTGTTACTTGATAATTCCTTGTCACTCCATCTCTCCAGACGGTTTGGATTAGAGCCATTTCAAAGCAGGGTGCTGAATGAGAATCATTGAAACATTTCACATGATTTTTACTGGGATCTCTTTTTGAAGAGGAAAGCTGATTATTAAACATAGTTTCATTGCTTATTGCTGGGACTATTTCTTTTTACAGATACCCTCAAATTAATATGCTGTGTACAATCATATTCTGAAACTTGTTTTAAATAACACTTTAGGTTTAGATCCTGGGAAAGTGGACCATTCAAAACTTTATTTTGGAGAGCAGGCTGTGAAAATCAGTTCTCTAAACCAAAGCAGCTGAAGACCTTGTAAGTGCTATGTAAACAAATGCAGTGATGTGCTGTGACTGCACAACAACTTTTCATTATCTATGACTATTTGCATATGCAACATTTCATATTTTACCACCTTCCCTGAAGAAGAACAAGAACTCAGTGGGCCACTGAAGTTGATTTTCTATCATTGTCACCCCAATCAATAACTAGGGAAATACAGCAGACTGTTTTATCAACAGCTTTCAATACAGTTAAAATTGAATCAGTTTTGAGGAATTTCAGGAGTTCATCTCTAAAGATCCTATGCTTGCAGGGTTATATCAAGAATTTTCATCCCCCTGTGTGACAAATTCTGCTGTTCTTGTCATTTCTCCATGAAACCCTCATGAGACACACGTCTTTGGTTGAAATGAAAGGTGCCATTGAAGTCAAATGTTATTCTTTTTCTCAGAGTTCAGTGGGTGCATGTATCAGTCTGCAAAGACTTCAATTTCTAATGGAGATGACCATGAGGGTATTGATAAAATAGAATTTCACTAAAGTTTACGAGGTACAAATTTTGGATTTCTCTGAATGTGAAAAACCCTCACAGATTTATTAACTCACCTCCTTCAGATCCCTGGGTGGTTTCTTACTCAGCTGAAAAGCTCAGACTTTCAGAACCAATTTTTGGGGACAGTCTTCCCATGCTTGTATTCCCTGTGCTGGGAACATTAGGATCTGGAGCTCTGCAGAAGCACTGAAGGATTTCCACACACCCTGCATGAGGCAGAGATGGAAGAGCCCCCAGAGCTTAAGTCCAACTGCTCTTGGTTAGAAGGAGGGAAGTGTGAGTGTGGCCTTCCCCCAGCTCCTAGCACGGAGCCTTGGAGCTTTGGCAAAGCTTGCCTGAGCCGCTCTGCAGCTTCCAACACGGCCTTGAGGAGTGGGAAGCACTGTGCACTCCTGAGCAAAGGTCCAGCCTCCTTCTGCAGAGCTGGAAGCCTGAAGGTTTCCAGATGTGTTCCTGCACATCAGTGCTGCAGTTCTGGGCAGCCCAACAGGACATTGCCCCCAGCAAGCCCTTGGAGAGCTGGGCTGTGGGTCTGTTCAGCCCTGCTGGCTCTGCCTTGCACCTGCCAGCCCTGATGCTGCCGCTAGGAAAGGGACACGTGGAGTTGCTGGACGCAGCAAACCTTGGGCTGCAAACCTGTGCCCTGGCAGGCACTAACTGCAGTCTGGTGGTCTGGCTGCAGTCAACCAAAAGTATATTTTCAGCTGGTGGCTGCTGAGGTTTNCAGATGTAAATTAAATGTAGAAAGGTTTATTTACAGAGAGAGAAGCTTTGTGTTTCATTGGATATACAAGCTGCTTTCACCATCAAAAAACAAACAAACAAAAACCAACCAAAAAAAACCACAGAGGTGATCCCAAAATCTGATAAAGCTTTGCTTAGTACATTTCTGCAAATTCATTCGGTGGAAATCATCTTACCTTATGTATATACTCAGTTATCATAAATTTGGGGGAAACATTTCAGATTATAGTGGGATTTCAGAGGTTTCTGCCCTAACAGCTGGACAGTGACATCATCTGTCACACTAGCTTTGAGGAGAGGTAATTCTGGCAGAGAAAACAACTCCTAGGTTTGAAACTTGTTTCAGAGTTACTTTAATGAAAAAGATAATTTCAATTCTCAAAGAACTTCAGCCAACCAACCAAACAGCCCACCAAACCTTTCTTGCTTTCATTTCTGTCTTGTTAAAATTATAAGATGTGGAAACGGCCCTTTCATCAGGAAAAAAAAAAAATTAGCAACCCTTACCCTTAGCAGGACAATTCAAAATACTCATTTTTACCTGTAAGTGTTCTTTTAAAATAATAACTTCCCCATGTTAGAGTGCAAATCTCAATTTTATGTGGATGTCTTACTGGAGCTTGAGTGTAGTTTTGACTGTATCGTAGTGTTGCAGCACTGCAGGCCAGTGTTTGACCTCTGCTCAGTTTTACAGCTGTGTTTGTTCAAGCACTTCACCTGCTTCCATTACAGAGAAAGAAGTGAAGTGCTGGGTGGAAAGCTTGTCATGAAAACAGTGAATTTCATGGTGATGAACAAGATCATCACAGGGTGTATGCAACTCTTAAACTCCCCCTGAACTTTTGGACTTTCTATAAGAAAAATGCTTGCAATTAAACCCACAGACCTGCGTTCATTCTTCTTCCCCCTCCTTTTCTCCCAACCTTTTGGCCTGAACCTTTTGCACAGCACAGGTCTCCTTGCCAATCTGAATGTTACAGGAGGATGAATCAGACCACTGAAATCCAACACTCCTCAGCTCTGCACGAGGGTGGAACTGGATCTCAGCTGGGGGATGGTGCTCCTGACAATTAATTACCTTTCTTCAAAGGTCATCTCTGCAGCCTGGCTCTTGAAATTTTTAGGGTTTTTTAAAATTTGTTACATTTTATTTGCAATAATCACGGTCTTCTTGGGTTAGCTTCCACAAACTAAGAGCTCCAAAAGAAAATCTAAAGTAACTCTTAGCTAAACTCTCAGCCCCTTTCCTAAAAGATTTGTCTTGCAAAACCTCTCTGAACTGGCAACATGTATTAAAGCCATTGCCTGCTGTCTGGAATTTGTTTGTGATGATGCAGTGGTAGTGATTAAAAGGATTGACAACACACTACTGAAATACTCTTTGCATGAGATAAATCCAGTAAATGGCCTCAAGAGCATGGGGGAAGTTAGGTGCTTTGGGATGTGACCCCAGAAGCCAACTTTGTCCTGTTTTAGAAGAGAAATCCTGAGGGTGAGGAGTTATTTGAGGCTACCACTGACACATGCAGGCTGCTATAGAGAGGCATCCTAACTGCTTTGAGCAGACAACCAGACCTCTCAGGTGTCTCCTGAGTACTGTAACATGGGCTCCAAAATAGCAGTTGGAGCTAAATAAAGTCTGTGTGGAAAATGTGGAGGCTGCTGTACCACCTTCAACTGGGAGTCCAGTGTGCTAAAAAGACTTAAAGGCATAACATAAAGCATACTTGTATCTAAGGCCACTGAACTTAGGCAGTAGCTTATCAAGCATTTATAAAATTATACACTTGCTTGAAGTGCCCAAGTCCTTCCTCAGTCTTATTTTAAGTGATCAGACCTGTGGCTCTGACCTGGATCCTTGACTTCCCTCACTGATGTGCTGAAGTCACTGCTAATCTGAGTCCTGCCCTGCTAATCTCTTCCTTTCCCTTTCAGCATCACCAACTGTCATTGCTGTTAAGGCTGTGTCCAGCATGATAGCACTTTCTGTGAAGGGGAACATGCAGCTAACTTACTCTGTTTTCTATATCATGAGTGTTTTAATGGCAACTTCTTGTGCTTTCCAAATCAAGTAAGTGAGATTCTACTTACCTACTAACCTTCATATATGTTTTATCTGACAATTTTATATCGTACGGATAATGATTCCAGATACAAGTTGCATTTTAAGGCAACAAATTCTGGCAGAGCCTTGACAGATGCATTAATTGCCTCCAGCTGGTTGTATTGTTTGTTTAAACTTTATTTCTTAGTTTATAATTGATTGTTATGGACGCCACCTCCTCTCATTATCACCTTCAACAAGGTCTTCCCAAATTTACTTGCCTAGTTTTGGCACAGTTCTTAACATACTAAGTGAAATTTATGCTTATGTAGTCATTTGGGGGTTACTGTTAGAAATCTTTATTGCTGAATAATCAAATGGTCATGTTCATCTTCATTATTCATGTCTGTGCCCCAGCTTTATGGCCCCAGCCAGACTGAAGAAGAGAGTTTATCCCAACTTCCTCCCTGCCTCTGTTAAATCTGCATTTTGCAGTTTGCTATCCTGTGTGACTGTACCTTTCAAGTTCCCCCTGCAGGCCTCTGCTCTGTGAAGTGATTGGTTTATGCTGCCTTTGCAGATTGCTGGGGGTGGCAGCATGGTAAAATATGTCTTGCAGCTGAACAGAGCCTGTTCCCTTTCTGCCTGTCCCTCTGCTTCTGGTGCTGATAGCAGCCTTCAGTAATCTCATCTAGATTGCTCCGGTGTGAGCCTGAGTAGTTACTTGCATGATTATTTTCCGGTAGGAAAGCCAACCCAGCTTTTTCATGGCAGAACATACCATTCCCATGTGGAATCAGAAAGTCCATGCATTGTTATGCACTGACTCTCCATGGCTGACTCAGGAACTCCCCTGTAACAGATTATAAAGTGATTTACATCCAGCTTGTCTTCACTGGAAGAATAGTTCTGGGCATTTACAATAGGAAATAAGAGCTTGGTAAATAAGAAGCTGCTGAATTAACCTTTCCATCTTGTAATTCTTTCTCTTTCTTTTGCTGGCCAAAATTAAGTGAAGTGAAATTAAGAAGTGAAACGTGCCCATTTCGTTCCCTGGGCTCAGTGCCCCTTTCTCTCTACTCTTTTGGATGCATTTTCTAACAGTGACAGTGCTGTCAGTCTAAATTTTTAGTTTTATTTGTTTTCTCTCTTATTTTATTTGACTGTCATTCATTAGCTGAGAACAGCCTGTGTTGCAGCAATCTCCTGGATCCAACACTGGGCCTTGATATCACTGTTTTAGTCCCTGTGACCAAGTTTGTTGCAAATGGGAGAAAATAATGAGGTGTTTTCAATGACTTCAAAATCCTGACTATCCTGTGGATATGTAGGATTTCTTTATTTTTAAAGCACCATGGAGACTGTTCAACAGTTGCTAAAATAACCACGCAATTATTTTAATGGCTAAAACAGATCCAAGCTTGGATTTTTACTGTGCACATATATTGCACCAGTGAAATGTTCAAGTGTGGTTCTTTTTACAGGCTTGAATATACTCTGAAGACTCCTGATTTTTCTCTCTGAAATGACCATTCACATAACAGAATACCTACAGGTGCATCCACAGTGTCAGCTCATGATTCACCACTCTATGGGTGAATGTTGATAGCTGTGGTGTCTGTACAAGTGGGTTAATTGCTTTGCCTTTTGGCAGATAGTCCAGGCTGCTCCACAGCCAGCGCCTCAGTCCTGCAAGTCTGTGTGCAGTGTATGCTCCTGTGGTCCTGTACACTCTTGCTCATGATTCTGGTCAGGGTTCACATTGCCTTTCTGAAGAGCAGGGCAGAGAGTTTCCAACCCAAGGAGCACAAGCCTGAAGCCACCTTCCTGGACTTTCCCCACAGGGCAGAGTGTTTCTGGGGTGTGATTACATGGTTAAACATACAAACAGGTGTTTCAGCCAAGCTGGATTGAGCAGTATGGCAATGTGGGCTTCAACAAAACAGTTTAAACAGTTCCTCTGAGAACTCACATATTCATGTCCGTGATGCCAATGTACCCTTACACAACTTGTTTGAATTAGAGCAACTTGTCCCTGGCTGCTTGCAGGCAGCACTGCTTCCAAGAACCAATGCAGATCATAAGCGATAATACCCTAGCATTCCTCCCTTATCTGTGGCAGACAAAAGTTTTCCAGCAATGCTTCAAAAATATGTCCATTGAGAGCCTATGGCCAGAAGAATCCATGCCAAGGTTCTTTCTTTCACCTATTCATTTGTAGTCTGCAGAGTCAAAACCAGAAGGTAAATTCACTATGTGTATGCTGTCCAGGGCTACTTGCTATTGTGGTAAGAAATGGTCACACTTGTTGTGAAACTGAGGAGAAGTGGCTTGACCTGACTTAAAGTGCAAGGAACTTCCTGAGATGCAATAATACTTATCTTGCAGGTTCTTGAATCAAGCAGTGCATCTGTATGAAGCAACAGCAGTTGTCCCCATTAATTTTGTGTTCTTCACCACCAGTGCCATCATTTCAGGTTTGTCTCTGACCTTCTTCCTCTACAGAAGGATTTTTTAAACATCAGATTTTCAAGAACAGGAACCCCGTGAATAGGAACCCAAACCAGTCATATTTGTCTTTACAGAAAGAAGTTTTTTCCTAAGTCATAGGTGTTTAAGTTCGGAAAAATAAATAAGTTCACAACTTTGGAAACAAAATAAATGGCAGGGTGTTAGATCTAGATCATCTTTGGAAGGAATCAAATCATTCTATAATTCTATAAAAATAATCAAATTCTAACCTTTCCAAAATAGATATGTGTGATTTACTGTACCTTCCTGGCTTACTAGAAGTACCTGCATTTATCCTAGCCTCATTCTGACATCCATTAAATGCATTTACCATATGCACACCAGTCTCTCCCCATACGAACTGGTAGAGTAATTTTAACAGCCTGGCAAACTACTCAAATGACAACCAGCTGTGCTTCATAGTAGTTAGCATATATTCCATTTCAGAAGGTGGAATTCTGGGTTAAGTGAAGGAAATAAAATGACTACAAAAAACTTTTTAAGCATTTAACATTTTATTCTGGGTGAGAACTTTGAACTCAGCATTGTTAATGTGGGACTGCAAATCTTGGAAATGGTGTGCAGTGTAAGAACATGAGCTGGGAGGACGACTAAGATGCTGTATCAGCAATGAGCCAAAATGATCATGTTGTTAGAACATTTATGACTCATTTTAACACACGCTGGGGGCTTTCCTGTCATTGCTGTGCAGGAGTTTCTCATGCAGAGCTGCCATTAATGAGAAGGGGAGTTAGCTTCGTGCACAGATTGCCTCAACACCTGTGTTAGAAGAGACCTATGCTTTGTGACCGAGAGGAAACTTGTGCCAAAAGGGGGTTGTGTTCCTGTGACCATGTGGGGAATTTGGCCTGGTGCCTCCTTAAAAGATCAAGTACCTATTCAGGAATGGCTTAATAGCTTTGAGAGTGGATACACATGCATTTGCACCAGGTTAGTTAAACCAGTGTAGGGCTTAGAAGAACAACCTCTGCTGGATCTTGCTGGTGTGCTTGTCGAAGGTGCCTTGTCTCATGGTTCCCCCATCCCCAGTTACAGCCTTTGAAGACACGGTCACTCTTCACCCACACTGGGTCCCACTCTGGCGTTTCTAAACAGAGCTCTGCTCATCAGTGGTTTAAAGTTAATATATTTGGCTGTTAATAGGGGCAGCTGAGATCCAGATACACATCTGGTTCCATCACCTCCACTACAGAGGTGCTAATTCCTGGAAGAGGGGTGACCAGAAAGAGCTAGTGATCCCTTCAGCCAGAAAGATTTGGCAAACTTGGCCGCTGGAGCCCTTCACTTGGTGTAAACATCAGGGACACAGTTAGTTATTGAAAATCTGTTCCCAATTGGAGTTAAGATGTCCACATGGTCTGCTGGAGTAGCTTAATGAAGTCCATGAAGAACCTCTTAGCTGTATTGGTATGTCTCTGCTTGTGAATAAGACCTCGAATTTGACCTGCACAGAAATTGTCGCTGACAATGCAAAAGATACGTGCATCTGTGCAATTACTAACCCAGCACATGTTCCAGCCTGATTGACTAAATCTTCTCCAGTCCCATGCAATATCTTGAGAAAGCCTAGATTATGGAATAGAGGACATAAAGTGAACACATCACAATGTGTATTAATACCTTATTTGGGATTTTTTTGCTCCGTTTAAGCATGACACTTCTCCTGACCCTCCCAGCTGTAATTCATATCACTTGGAAGCCAGTCAAGATCTGCAATTCTTGTTTCTGTCACATTCCAGGGGTCATATTTTATCGGGAATTCCAAAGTGCAGCTTTACTAAGCGTGTTCATGTTTCCGTTTGGGTAAGTGTATCAGCCTAAAATCTGCACTAAGGTTTGTACTAAAACAGCATTGCCTTGTGGAATCTCTTCTTTTCTCAGTAAGAAGAAACCCGCCTTGTTATTAAAGTATTATGGAATAGCCATTATAGTAGGATAAAAAAAACATTAAAGGAAAGATTGATGTCTGTGCTTTGGGAGTTTGGAGGCCTGGTTTTGAATCCAAATATGTAAAAATGTGAGACACTTGTGAACTACTAATCTCATGATGGAATGAAAAAACAGCATCATGTGTTCCTCCAGCAGGAAGGAGAAGTCACTGCTCCCCACCAAATATCAAATTATAGGGGTGCTTTTACAGCTGTGAGACACCTCCTCCCATGTTACCTTCCACTGGTGTGTCTGGCTGGTTTTTTCTGCCCCTAGGCATGGGCAATTATATAGCTGTTTGCCTACAGGGCAGTATTGTAATTACTCTCCCCCATTTTTCTGTGTCAAGAAGGACACAGCATGCCTGTGGAAAACTTCAGAGCACTCTAAATAACTTTTTGAAGATTGGCTAGGTGTTGTGAGAGCAGAAACCTCCCGCTTGCTATCAACTTCTGCTTGCTATCAGCTTGCCACAACAACTTTTGGGAGAGGTGACGATTATAATAATGGGCAAGAAATATTTAAACATTTTGAAATGCTTAAACAATCTCTTAGAACTGCTGGAGATGTCTTGCCACAGTGCTGTCAAATAAATGGGGCTGATAGCAACAGACATCTTCATCTTCTGCAATTGGTCTGGAGTAGGTGCACACAGCCACTATCTTGTCTGACTGCTGGAAAAAGAGATGAAAAAATGGAGATGAGCGACCACGTATTTGGCAGATAGGAATTAGGGGCTGTGTGTCCAACACACAGCGGATAGAAGATGTGTCCAGCCATAGCAGTTTTTCATTGCGCCTGGCTCACAGCCTGCCCCTGAGACACACAATCAAATGAGAAAAACAACAGAGATGTCGATTCTCCGCAGCTCGACTGAGTTGTTAATGAAATTGCACATGCTAGAATGCTAGCTTGGATGCTCTGTGAAGACTTGCTCAGGGATTCAAACATTGAGGTCCCACACTCAGAGGCATCTGATTAGATATATATTGCTGGAAGTGTAATTTTGGCTGTGCAGCCTTTGGAACTGATAATAAAGCTTCAGGAGGCAAAAACTAGACTGAAAGAAGCCCAAAATAAATTTAGAGAGCTGCCAGGAAGAAGTGTTTCTTTATAAACTCAGCAGCTTGGGTTTGGAAATCCTTGGGAAAAAAAAAAAGTGGAAAGAAATTCTCATCTCAGCTGCAGTGAACTGTTTCTAATGATACTATGCCACTGTTATTTTGCAGGTGTCTCTTATCTTTCCTTGGTGTGATTATAATTGCAAGAAATAAAAAAGAGGAGCATTTACAAATTCGTTTTATTGATTGTGGACATATTCCTGGTAAGTAGGGCTTTTTTTTTTTTTTTTTTTTTTAATTGAGGTATCAGATAATGGGTCCTGGTAAATAAGGCTTTTTTTTTTTTTTTTTGTCTCTGTTTAAATGAGGTATCAGATAATGGGGCGACCTAGGAGAATTGAGTCACAAATGTGCTCTAGTCATATTTAATAAATATACTGTTTGCTTAATTTCTACTCCTGTTCCCCAAAGATTTTTCAAAGAATTTTTCAGGATTTTTCCAAGCTATTGTTACAACTAGTCAAATGAAAACAATGATTACTGGAGCAAAGAATGTTTAAATGATGGATTGGTGGGGAATTTGTTTTATTAAAATTCTTCACAGAGTTGTTGTTTTTTCCTTCTTTCACCACATTTCCTTAGGACAAAAACTGACAGGCAAAATACAACCAGATTCTCACAGTTCACGCTATGGCACACTGAGTAAGGAAGATGGCTCGGTGAAAAGGCAAAGCTGAAAGAAGAAAGCACTTTACATGCCAGTTAACAGGAGGAGCACCACTGGAACAAGGATCAGTAGCACCTTTTTATTGAGCATATTCAAGTATACATGGAACTCCTGTATGTTGATGAGTCATAGTATTATTTAATCCTAATTAATTTGTCCCATGATTGTACCAATTTTTTTTCTAAAGATAAAGGAAGTTTTAACAAAAGCCAAATAACCATTAATGAAATTGAATATTCTCCTACTATCAATGCCCCTTGAGTACATTTTTAGAGTTTTAATTGCTTGCAAATGCAACGAGCACAGAACAGGATTATAAAATTTCCCCTTTGGAAACCCTCAGATCTGTGTAAATGTTAAAGACAAAGGTGAGAAATTAGAATTTTTGTTAAGGGATTTCAAAGTATTCTGATATATATATATATATATATATATATATATATCCCTTTAAAACCTTGTCCTTCCTGTTCAGGAGTAAAAACTAAGAGTACATATGCAGTAGACACAAATAGGTACACAAAAAGAACTTTGTGTAGAAGAACAATCCAAGTTGTCTCTGACCATCAGATTAATTCTCTTATCTTCCAGGGAAATCCGTACTTGTGTGAGGAGTGGGAAGATAGTATTTGCCATAAGCACAGGCACGTGGGTGCATGCACACATTTGAGGTGCCCAGCCAAGGCAAGACTAGGGTACTGTGCTTGACATTTTACATCCTTCCAGAGAGTCCTATGCACTGGGCTGGGCTGGACTGGGCTCTACAATCTGTTAGCATAGTCTGGTCTGAGCTTTAGCTTCTGTTTTCAGTAAAAGAAGGTTTTAGCGAAGAAAAGGGCATAGTTCATCAGAGGAAGTGGGGTAGCCAGCATCCCTCTCTTGGTATGTCTTGGAAAAATACCCCTAAAAATGTAGGGCAACTCCTACTTTTTTCCTACAGAATTTTCCCTTAATTTTTCTTCTTTTCCTGCAGAATTACCATTGGTAATTCTGCATAAGGAAAAGCTGTAAAACACAGGACCTCAAAGAGTCATGGTAACTGTTCCATTTCCCCTTCATTAAATGATTGTGTCAAATCCACACTGATTTGAAGAGCCAGCAATTATGGGAACAATGACAGTACAGGCTTTGTGTTCAGATTTGGCTCATCTTGGTGTCTCTCTGACCCTGTGTCCCATCAAAAAAAGCTTCTTCTAGCCATTCATCATGGATGCACTTATCCCTGTGTGGTAGTATTGATCCACCTCAGGCAGCACTGTGAGGGTTGGTCACATCTTCTGCATAAACAAATTAAAGTGCTCTTGAAAAATGTTCATGTCTTGTTTTAGGATTGAATTAAAATGCAGTTACAGGTAGGGATAGTAATGGGTAGGACCCATAGACTGTGTGTATTATGTTTCAGGTGTATTTTTTTTGACAAATAATTGTTTATATAATTTGAAGATTGGTACAGCTGAAGATCCATAAGACAGTTTCATTTCAAATGCTGCAATGCACACATAGAGCTGCAGTATTTAATGTGCAGCAATGTCCCAGGAGCTATGGCATTTGGGGACTTGTGAAGCTGTTTTTCAATGTGGGTCTTTTCCAGCTGACACAGGACAAGACCCTGTGTCCGCACCTTACTTGTACCTGCTTGGCTTGGCCTTCCTTTCCCATCTAACATCTTGAGTTCAAGTTTTTAAAGATTAAATTTTTTAAAAAGCACATGACTTTCTCCAGGGAGTAAGGACATGCCTGTCTTTCTTTTGCAAGTCAAATTTAAGCTGCTTTCTAAGTCTCAAGTGAGAGTATGTGCTAAAGATGGAAATAAGAGGCCTGCAGGTTTTCATTCTGTGACCTGGGAAACAAATGGGCTAAAGGATTTGGCATTGTTGCTTTTTAAAATTATTGGCCTTGGGCATCTTTCCGAAATCTGTTTCTGTGGCTCAGGAGGGCTGCAGGAGGTAATAAAGGTTACCAGGTGTAGGATTTTCTCTTTAAAGCAAGAAATCAAATGTAAAAATCTGTGGCAAAAGTTATTTATTTTAAGTTACTGTATTTCTTCTTGAACAATGTTATTTTTCTTCCTATGGGTTTATTAAAAAGTTATAATGGTTAAGCTGTTTTATTTTAACTCTAATGTATTTCAAAATAATTTTTGGATCAAAACACTGGTAGAAATTATGTGCAATTAAAAGTTGTGATTTGATGTGATCTTTGAAATGTTAATATATTCCAACTAATTAATGTATTACAGGATTGGAAAAACTCAGTTATGAGAATTCATTACTGCTCTGCCAAGAAACGGACATGACTTGTTTTGAGAATCAGTTTCTAATCAATGTTAATTTCAGATTCTGCTTGCCATACTTAGGTTGCAAACACCACAGACAAACGCCTACTAAAAGAAAAGCCGTTACACTGGAATAAAAAAAAAAAACATCTCTGGAGCCCTTCTCCTTAATAACGAGTTATTTCTTGCACATTTTCCTGACATCAAAAATGTGGGCCAGCTAATAAGCTGAAAAACTGGTGCCTGCAGACTGAATTTTCCTGAACAGATCCTCAACGGGATCTGCAGAAATCAAACCAGGAGAAGGTGTGGTAGGCAGGCAGTGTCTCACATGGTCCCTCAGGCTCCAGTTTGGGATTTTTGACAGACCAGGACCAGCAGGACTCATTTAGTGCTCGTTCCACTGCTGGTCACGCTGCAGCAAGAGATGAAGTATTAACTGGCCATGGGCCTGGAAATGGGAGCTCTGGAGTAGAGTGGGACTGTTTAATTTTTGCCATAAAATATCAGGATGCATTTACCAACCATTTCAGCTGGCAAAAAAATAAAGTTTGGACTGGATTTGTCTGTTTGCCCCTGGGAGGGGCCTGGTATTCACCTGGCGGGCTGATTGCCTTCTAATTGCTCCAGCCCAGCTTTTGGCAGACTCATATTTTGCATGTAAGGGCATTGGTCACCTAAAATGAAAGGAAAGAGGCTGAAATTTATAAGGGTTTGAGTTTCTGTGCTTTGAAGCTGTGGTTTCATGCACCTGGCAAGCTGCTTGAATGGATCAGCACTGCCCAAAGGCTCATCCCCTTTTTCCCAGCTGTGAGGTCCCGTGGCTTCCTGTGGCCAGTTCAGCTCACCCATCCTGCAGAAAGCATCTGCATCCTTCTCCTTGGTCTCTGAACTGCCCCAACCAGACTGACTGGAACATATGATGGGACAGATGTGAAAATGGGGAGAGGTAGAGAGACCTCTCTTGCATCAGGGGAACGGTAATATTGTTTCTCTCCTTCTGAGGAGATTCTCTGTATAGCAACCATTCTGCTGAGATCACTCTTTTTGTATCAGCATGCTCCAAATGCACCTGAGAGCTTCCTGAAGCCTTAAGTGCCAGACTCACTGGCTTGTGTATATGAGCGATGAGTGGTCCCAGTGGGACTGGGATAGGCAATTTGTGGCAACCAACAGTGCCCCCAGGTCAGCTAAAAGCCCAGACACACGTCTGACTATAAATGATTCTAAGGGCTAACTCTTTTATTTTCAGTGACTGTTTGCAATAAGATGTATAAACAGTGCTGGAAGAATGGACTGAAAAGTCTTCTATACTCAAACTGTTCTCACCCTTGCAATGTCTCCTTCCAGCCCTCTTCATGCAGGATTGATGGTTGCTTGCAGAGAAAAATGCTCCCTTTTGTAACACTGGGGTGCAGATGATTAGACTGAGCTGTCTGTCACTGTGCCCTTTTGTTACTGTCCTCCGAGGCCTGACATTTTTCTTGTTCAAATTTGTTTGTTCATTCCTTCTGCAGAAATCAGCTGGACTGTGTTAGCAGCTAGCTGAAAGGAGATAGAGGCTAAGTACCATAATTATTATTGGAGAGCCAAGCTGGAAGATTTACAAACCGAGGCCACTTCAGGAGCGAAGGATAGAGAAATGTTTAGAGCTCTCGAGTCTCGGGAGTTTGAGAAATCCTGAGTTTGCAATGTTTTTGGGTTCTGGGATAGAGTCAGAGACATCAGTGAATAAATAGTGACTTCATATAGTTTTGTTGTGGTTTTAGTTCGGGTTTTGTTTGGGTTTTTTTTTTCCCACCAATTTGGGAGTGAAGGATGACTTCTGCCTAGAGAGGAAATATGACATTCCCTTGGCAGATGAGAGAGGTTTCAATCTTTTGAAGCTGGGAAATTTGTAGAGGCACCTCCCAAGCACCTGGCTGATGTAACCCTTTAGTTATAACATAAAAGAAGGCAGCACTGCATATTTAAACACTAGATATTAAGCACTCCTGACCACGTAGGAAGGATCCTTGTCCTCTTGCCATGTTGTTAAATCTGTTCAGATCACATGTAGCCAATCTGGCCCCTGAGGCTGCACATAAACATATTTTTGAGACACGCTAAATGGGATGCCTTGAGCATCATATAAGTGCCTCTTGGGCATGTACTGTCTTTCATGCAGAGCTCTTGCTGGGTCTTCCCTATAGGGAAATTAGACTCTGTGATATCTATATACAACACAGGATTTCTCTGATAAGACAATACAGCCAGAATATTCCCATGACCTGGGAAATGTTTATAGAGAGTGCCCAACAGGGAAGTTGTGTAAACCTGCAGTTGTGTAAACCTTCTTGGATTACATTCCCTTTACTTTCTAATTACCACTAAGCATGGACAGTTTTGGTATCAATAAAAGCAGAATTATTAGCACCTCAAGAATCTCCAGGCCTAAGTAAAGGATTAGGTGGCTGCTGAGTAGGATTTTTATTTAATCTAAATCCCAGTTTTGCAGTTAGGCCCCTAAAGCTTGTCCAAGACTTTCAAAGAGCATTTCATAGTACAAATCTCCATCAGTATTTTGGTTGCTAATGGAGTCAGGCATCAGTCCCAGGGGAACCTGTGTCAGTTCACAAGGTAGCAATGAGAAGGACACTGTTGGGCAGCAGACTCAGAAATGCGTCGTGGTGGCAGGAAAGTTTTGCATGAATGCAGGGAAATGACTCCAGGGTACCAGTAATGTACAGTGGTCTCCTGGGCTCCTTTTTGACAGTGTCAACAAGGCACTTGTTGACAGTTTTCAAACTAGTGCTACTGTAAAGGAATGATTAAACAGGTGGTGCTAACACTGACTGCTTTACATGAAGTCAATATATCACTCTAGTCCCTGGCATTAATACCTTAAACATGAAAAGTGGCCTGTGGCCATTGATGAAGCAGCCAATTTCTGTACTTTGCTAAATCACTTTGGGAAAAATAGAAATGATTGATTTAAGCCTCCAGCACAAACATGCACTTGCCAACTCTCCAGTTGAAGATTTCCACTCTTGGAATAGGCATTGCCTTGCCTAGATGAAATCTTTGGAGTCTGCTGCCAGGTCTGTTGCCAGAATCATTAAACTGCTTGAAATAACAGCACTGTCATTTGTCTTCCATTTGATAGCTTGTGGGCATAAATCCCAAGCAGCATGAGCACAAGATCAGGAGTTTTCTCTCCATTTGAAAAAAAAAATTAAAAGTTTTTCTTGAGTTTCAATAGCATGTGTACCAGGTGCAGAGCTTTATGCTGTCTAATGCTCTCCAATGCCCTCAGCCAAGAGTGTAGGAGAGAATGCTTGCATAGCACAGAGGCTGCCAATGGAGCAGCCCTTACCTGTCACTGAAGGTCACGGCTGGTAACACATTGTACAGCAGTAGAATACAACAACAAACTACTGGACCTTCTATTGATTTTTTCAAGAACTGCCATTCTGTGCTTTGCAATGCAAAAGAGCTGAGGAATATAATTTACTATGACTAAGCATCACAGTTACCCATGAGTTTATTTCTTCCTCACAGTATTTAACAATTAACTAACAACATGTCCCGACAATACTGACTGGATTCTGCGTGTGTGGATGTGTTGCAGGACTTGATTCAGCACTGTGAATAATGAAGGTTGTTGATACAAGAAGGCAGCTTTATGTCATCTGGCCTGGCCTCCTTTACAGTTCAAGTCAGGCAACCTCCCCCAAGAACTTGTGTGAACCCTTTGACCCATCGACAGAAGAAGACAGCCCATCCTCTCCTACTAGTCAGGAGGAGAGGCAGAGGAACCACCAATGCTGTTAGTAATTTTTACTAGCAATGAGTCATTGTTTGCTTTTAAACTCTGCCTTATGTCTATTTTAACTTGTTTAGCTTGCAGCTATTTGCCTTTTGCCGGTGGTTAAAGCACTTGGTAAGTCCCTCTAGTAAAATATGGTATGATGGATTTTTCACAAAGCTAGAGAACAACCTCCTAAGTCTCTCACCATCAGATATTTCTGTCAGCCCTCAAATTGTTTTCTGTGGTTGTTTTCTGCTTTCTCTCCATTTTCCCAGTGTCTGCATTTGGCCAAGCACAAAGTAAAAATCAGATCACAGCAGCACTGAAGAAGTAGCACAGAGCAGGACGAGACCCAGCGCGCCGTGGTTGGATGCCTGGCTTCCCCACTTCCCACAGCTGCAGCCCTGCCACCTCTCCAGGGAGGTGCCTATTTTGTTTTGACACTGTAATTTATCGTTGGCTGTTTTGCAAGCCCAGAGATGCAGCAGCCTCAGTTATTTCCAGCAATTGGATTTCTGACTCATTGCTAAGTTTGGTGGTGGTCCAAAGAGTAGGTGCCCCTGCCCAGAGGGCTCCAGGAAGAAGTCCAGCACAGCAGGAGACTTTGAAAGCCTCTGGCACAGGGCTTGACACAGGTATGGTGGCATCTGGCAGTGGTAACAAGCAACATCACAGAGCTTTCTTCAGCACCTGAGAGATTTGAGAGCTCAGCCCAGATTGGGAGGAGGGTGACTAATTCAGTGACTGTTTGAGGTGTGGTAAGTAAATAGGCTATGGGAGGAGTGCCTGGATGTGGAGAGACCCTGCCCAGGTCAGTTGGTCTCTTCTCAGGGATGGTGATATTTGACAGATACATGACAGAAAGGTTTCTGCTGTCTCTGTCCTTCACTGCTGACAGCTTCACAGGGAGCCTGTGTTCTGAAAGCAGCACTTTGGGCATTTTCCATCCAAGAGGACACTGGGACATCCAAACCCCAAGCAGCAGGGTGTGTATACCAGCCCTGGCACTTTGGATCACCATTCAGGTGATCAGCCATTTATTTACTCAGGCTGCGGATCTCCCCACCCTGAGGTTCCCAAGGCACCCCACAGGGTCCAGCTCCTGGGTGAACCCTATGCTTCAGCTCCTGCCTCTCTCTGAACAAGGAATGTGTGTTCCCCAGCCCTTTTGGGGGTATAGGATTTGAAATATATTTTCAGTGGAGAGAGTATTGTGGTGCTTTTACAGCCCAAGGTGCTATGTTAAGCCACAGAACAGAAACAGCTATTTTGCTGGCAGCTTTACACAATGAATAGTTTGGATCCAGTCCTCTGAGGTGTTTGGGGTGTTTTTTTCCTGGTAATTTCAAATGAACAGATCTCTAATGTCACCTCAATTAGCCTGAGATAACTTGTGGTAGAGTTTTTCATTTAAAAAAAAAAGCTTCTTTTTATAGTGAAGTCTTTGCAAGTAAAAGGCCCTGTCAGAGCACTTTAAAAGTGATTACAGTGACTCACATTTTTAATGGCTTTTTTTTTTTTAATCTCAAAAATGGCTTTTATCCAAATAAAATCCTACAAGGCCTCATATAACAAACAAGGGTTACTGCTCTTTTCCACACATAACATGAAAAATATCCTTGAGCGGAGCAAACTGCAGCCCATCTGCTGTAGCTTGGCCGGCGCGCGGCGCGGCTCCCTGGCCATTACGCATGGCTCTGGGTAAAACAAACCACCTGCTTCCTGCACGAGGTCCCGCAGCCTCCCCCGTGCTCCTCCGAGGAGGAAACCCGTCCAAGCTGCTGATGGGGGATGACAACCTTGGCATTCCCTTTCCCTGCATTTGTTCTTATGCCATTTGTTGTTCACTCAAGTGCTCCATGGACTTTCGTCTTCTTTTCCATCCAAACTAGAAAAAGGCAGGCTTTGCCAGGGATAAATAGGGATAAATAGGCTCTTACTTTCCTGACTATTGCGCTGCCTTAATCTCCAGCTGCAGTCAGCAAAGTCTTCAGTTGGGAACCCAAAAGGGCACCCATGAAAGGGCAGGAAAAGGAGAGAAGTCTTGAGGTAATTTTGCCAAGGAGCAATCTGAACAGCTGCCCTTCCTCCCTGATTCAGGGTCTAATGCTGCAGGTGTTTAACTGAGCTGAGCCTTTCATGTTTCCCACTCAGTTCAAACAAGTACTCACTTTAACTCCAGAAGCATCCCTGACATGTACTTCCCAGACACATTTCCTAAACACTTACAGCATAGACAAAATATAATTTTGCAAAGAATGTGCTGAGTAAAGAATGGCATTTCCCCCGAGCTGCTTGCCATCATGCTGCAGAGCTCTGCCAGCACCATTATGCTGTACACGCTGAGCATCCTCTCATGGCCATCACTGTCCATGAAGGGAAACCTCTGCTCATCTTGATCACTGCTCAAAGCAGATGAGGGTTCCATCACCCATCCACCAGCTACATGGGGAGGGTGCCCTGCAGCCCTGGGCCTGGGAGGTGGGCATGGCTCCAAAGCACGCAGCACTTTACAAAATAAATGGCTTTCTGTGGCCTAAGTGAGGTGTGGGTACACACTTCTCCAGGTACCTCTTAGTTGTCAAAACATTATTGTGAAATTTAAAAGTACCAACTGAAATCCTTTCCCAGTCTGAACTGGAGTCTATTAGCAGTGTCTTCAGGAACTGGAAGAATCAGACTATTGGGAAAAGAGGTTTTCTGTTCAGCCTTGACTCTGCTGCAGCGGTCCGGAGGCTGCTATGGCAGCACTTTGTATTGCCATCAGGAAAAGATTCTTCTTTCCTTTTGTGTTAAAAAGAAATTAAATCCAGTGTTGTTTTTGCTAAGAAATAAACTGTTTTCACTACCTTCTTCACTGAAGTTAAAACATACTGTTAAATTCACTGACTATAAACAACCTTCAGTGGCACTCTGAGATAAAGTCCTCATATGAATGATTTCCTCTCAGATGGGAAAATGTTGGCACTTTTATGATCAGCTCAAAATGCAATCTTACAGCAGAGAACAAAGCAGCGCTGCCAGCTGTGCCCAAGACCAGGACTTTCTTCTTGAATTACATGTTAAATGTTTGTGGGTATGTGTGGGTATGCATACTTATGTGGCTTTATCAATATTTCATTTTACCCACCCTATCATGTGTTTGTTTGTATGCCATGTTCCATGCCACTCAGTGCTCAGAGTGCACCTTTTTATTATTTCTTTCTTAGAACTGAAATTGTGCAACATGCAGTAAATATCCTTCAAACTCAGTAAAATTAGTTATTTATGATGCATAAATAAGTTTTCTAATGCAAAATAATAGAACATCTTTAAGCATGTCATTAACAATTGGCCAAAACAAAATCATACCTTAAAAATGTATCATGTTTATCTGGCCAAAACTCAAGCCTATGTTAATTCATTTTGTTATGCTAACTGGGATCTTTAAACTCACCAAGCCACTGGCAGAATGCAGTAGCAGCTGGGCTGCATGAAACAGGGTAAAGTGTGCAACACACACTTCACTAAAGCACTGGGTAAGGTTATCTCAACATCGAACTACAAGAATAGAGTCCAAAACCTCTGAAATGGTCTTAACTCTGTTTCAGCAAATATTGGTGCTCACAAACTGCAAAAACCACAGCAGGTACCAGAGTCCCTTTGCTTTACTTCAGCTGTTTAACAGCTAATAATCAAACTGCTGGGGTAAGCTGCCGGGTTACTGGGAGGCATTCAGGCCTTGAGCCTGCAGTTAGTCACAAAAATAGTGGGTCCCAGTACAGGTAAGAGACTCTCCTGAATTCCTGGCTGCTTATGGGTAGGGCAATCTTCTGGTTCCATTTTCCAAAAAATTTAAATCAGGTTAAGCAACTATATCTCTAAAACCTGGCCTCCTCCTTTCTGGAGCAGCTACTCCTGTTGACTCCTCATGCCCTCCATTTACCTTTCACAGCAGGACTTTGGGGTATTGCTGTGTCCCTGGTGATAAAAGAGGCACCATAGCTGTCAGCAACCACGGCACCAGTTTGAGTCCTCTGCACACAGATGTTTAACATCCTCTGCTTACAGTGTTGCCCTGAATCCTTCTGGGTCAGCCTCATATGCAGCATTTTCAAGTGTTCAGAGGCATCTGGGTAGGGCCCATGGGTGTGTCTGCAGTACAAATAATTCACTTAGATAAAAGACAGCTGTAGAAAGCAGAAGGGGCTCATTTGTATGTCTCAAACATTGATAGCCAGATAGTTGGATGGAGCCAACCAAGGGTTATTGGTAATTACCATACCTGAGAGAGGGAGGAGGATGTGTTTGCTGGACAATGGTGGCATACAGAGGAAGGGCAGCACTCTTCTGGGACGAATGTTCTTGTTTTGGCTCTTGGAAATAAGCACAGCACAGTGCAAGTATGGGAATGAGGCTGAGAAGGAAGCATGGACTGTCAACCAAAGATTGATCCAGTAGAAGTGGATCAACATCACATGAGCCTCCCAAGACACTCTGGCTCATTTCCAGAAAGGTCAGAAAAACCAGACTGCTCATAATAACTGATTTGCATAAAATGCAATAAATTTAGGTTTAGGGAAGGAAAAAATTGTCTATAAAAAGGCACCCCCAGGACCCTGGACAACCCAACAGCTGAACCAACTCTGGAGCCAGGACTAGTGACCTTCCTTCCTTCCTTCCTTCCTTCCTTCCTTCCTTCCTTCCTTCCTTCCTTCCTGCCTCCCTCCCTCCCTCCCTCTCTCCCTCACTTTAATCTCTTTTTCTCCCTTTTTTTCTTTCACCCTACCCCATAGTCAAAATCCACCATTGTGCTCTTACTAGACTAACTGGGAGCAGCACAGCAATTTCCATGCCTTGTGTATCATTTTCTAATAAAGTGTTGTAAGTTTTTGTGGACCCTCTGACTTTTTTTGTTCTTTTTTAAACACAGCCATCTGGGAATCTTGAGTGCTGCTTCTCCCTTAAGGTGGGACACCACAACAGCATGAATAGAGGAATAAATTGGTTTATGTGTGCCATAAAAACGTGTCTGGAATTACAAAGTTTCTAGCAAGTTCTGGCAGAAGGAAGCAATGGAACAGGGCTCCAACAAGCTTTACAGTGGAAACACCAGGAGCAGGACACCTAACTAGTCTTAGAATGGAGCCTGCAGAATGGATGATGTGTTTATATGCAACAGCACAGGATCCCTGATGAGGAGGTCGCTCCCTGCCCTATGCTCTGCAGACTGATGGAGCTGTTAGAGGAAAGGTGTCTTGAAAGCTGTCTTGGCTTCCTGCAGCCACAAAGCTGTAATGTGAACTTCTGTCTATAGCAACAACCACCTCTTCTCTTTATAGTGGAGCTGTGAGGAAAGAAAAAGACTTGCATTTGACCAGACACTATGTGGTAGTTGAGATACTCCAGGAGTGATATTTATATTGGAAAAGCCAACCTGGCCTACTGCAACAGTGGTAGTGAGTGCTTCAGCAACATCTGAGGTAGTTCCCACTAGACAAAAAGAGTGCAATAAATAAACATTAACCTTCTGGTTTTATTAGTAGTACTGTTGCATCTAGAATGCATTATTCCTGAGGAGTAAGCACCTGGTGGAAGATAGAAGCCTGATACAGCAATCTGTCATTGACTCTAAAGAGTACAGACACACATTAGGCAGGTATTTTGTGTCCTCATAAATAAATGGATTAAGGAGCATGGAGAAAACCTTTGGAGGAGGAGTCTCTCCACTATTTCAAGGTTCTACTAATTTTTTTGAGGGTTTAGCTGCAGACTGCTTGAGCAGCCTTAATGCAGAAATTTTCATGAATAACCAGCTGAAGATTAGGCTGCCCTTTGAAAGATGTGACAGCATGTGAGTGAGATTTTGGGCAGTTTTGGGATGGGGGAGAGAGTGGGGAGAGCTGCTTTGTTTTAGAGTTATCTCAGAAACCATTCTCTGAAGTCTTGCAGAAGGGAGTGGTCCCCAGAGCACAGGTGGAGAAATGCTCTCCCAGGGACACAATAACATCTGAGAGCAGATCTGGATTGTTCCCTAAAGCTGCCAGGTTGGTTAAGGGCAGCAGACGGTGGTCAGACCTTTCCATTGTTATTCACAGCTGTAACTTGCAGCAGAATAGAAAACAGCACTTTAATTGTTGTCATAGGGAAAGAAATGATTGAACTCAGTGCAACCCATGCTGCTCTGCTGTAAGCATTTGCAGAAAGTCAAAGATCAAGGATCTCCCGTGTATTCCCACGGAGCGGAGTATAAAATCAGAGCTGATACAGTCAATACCTTACACTTTCTGACTGATGTCAGTGATGATCAAAACATGCAGGAATAGAGAGGGAGTGTAGATTTTAAGGGCAGTTACATCAGCAGTCACAAATGTAAGAGCATCCCAAGGAAAAAAGGTGTGGAGGGGGCTCCAGATGATGAGGACAGTAAATGTACAGATCCCTAAAAAATGCTAGATTACCAATGGTTTTCTTTAATATTCTGGATTGAGGAGTAGTCTTTTAAGAGTCTGGCAAGATTTTCTTATTGCAGAAGAGGTGTTTCAGAAATGAGACATATAAGGATGTTCTGACTAAAAGCAGGACTCTCTCCTCCATCAAATTTCCTTTCAAATAGTAATAAAATGCAAATATTGAAGTCTTCTCTACTTACAACTACAACAAAGCAAGTCCTGCTTTTCTGTTCTTTTTGAGGTGCACTTAAGAAAGACATGTCTTTTTCCTTTGTCTGTAGGAAAGCAATAAAATTACAGTCATCTGAAAAATACATTAAGTAAGAAAAGAATTACAGAAATATGTCAGAGAAAAAAAAGAAAATTAAATCTTTGTTACAGTTTAAGATAACTGAATTCCTCTAAATGAGTAGCACATCAGAGTGAATGTCAAAATTTTCAAAGGTAATCTCTTAAAAAGTCAACAATCAACACTCACGTGGCTCAGTCTGTACAGAAAAAAAAAAAAACAGTAATAAAACTTGGAGGTCAAATAATCACTGCTCTTCTTTCTGCCCACTGCTTTCTTTCTTTCTTTAAATGTGTGTGTGTGTGTGTGTGTGTGTGTGTGTGTGTGTGTGTGTGTGTGTGTGTGTGTGTAAAACAACACAAATCTATCAAAGGGCAGGACTTATATGTCCCTGCATTTACCATGCTTTGCTGACTCCAAAATATGTAATTCTGAAAAACAAAGTCTTGTTTCTCCCCTACAGGAAGAACTTTCTTTTTCTTGCCTAAATCATCACTTAAAACATTTTAGGATTAAAACATTACTTAACTTAAACATTTTCATCTGGAGTAAGCACTGTCCAGCAGGTTTGGGTGGTCAGCTATGATAGTTTGGCTTCTATTATGCCATTTGCAAAGAAGAAAAAAGTGGTGTTGTAAGTGATTTCAGTTTTTTTCAAAGATTGCTTTCTTGATAATGTTATACAATAAATCCCTAAAAGCTGGTTTATAGGCCAGCTCCACAAGACAAACAGTGAACAAATTGGCCTGGGCAAGGAAAGCTTTCCTAAGATAATTAAAAACAACTTGTGCTGACACTGTGAGAAAGAAGACAGCTTTCAGAATGTTTATCTTCAAGCTAAAATACAAGTCCCAAGTCTCCGTTTGAAAAGCAACTGAAAATTTGTTGTCTTTGGTGAGGAGCTGATGCGCAGTGGCGGGTAGGGAGGCCAGGCTCTGAGCATCACCAGGTGGGATTGGGGCCAGCAGGTCAGCTGGGATGGCCCCGGGAGGAGCTGGGCAGGGTCCTCCTTCCTCTGACACATGCCCCTGGTCTCAGAGGCACATCCTCTGCCAGCTACATCACTGTCCCTCCTCACACCCGCACCCAGCACATTTAGCCTCTCCATTTGTTTCTCCCTTTTGATCCCTCCATCCATTAGCACCTATGGATGATCATGCTGTACAACTCCCTTGCCTCTCCTGCATATTCTGTGCACCATCCTACTGTTGGGATGTTCAAAACACCCTTTTCTTGGCCAACGTATCCTTCTCCTCCTGCCTCATTTCATGTTGGCTTCATGCAACTTATTTAGGCAATGATTTGCATTAAAATCTAGGGTGAGAAGCCGCCATGGTGAAAAGGCTTTGGTTGAAACCTCACTTTCAGTCCCTAACCACTTCCTAATTCCAGATTTTCCAGCATTTCAGTTACCTGCACCTTGGTGGTGCTGTATATTCTGAAACATTTCATTCAGAAGAAGAAAGGAAGCAAAGTTCAGCCATTACTGCATAAGCAAGAAGTAGAGGGGAATAAAACCTCTCCTCATTAAAAAAACCCCAAAACTTAGACCTTTCCCTGCCTTCCACTACAGTCCAAGCAGGTTTTCAAGCAGAAGGGAGTTTCAGGCAGTGACGTTTAACCTGGAAGTATGACCATGGAATGCAACACGGGGCCAGGTCCCGGAGGAAACTTTTGTTGTTAATTGGATAGTTACAGGAATTTGGCTATCACCTAAGGAGCGTGGGCGTTACTGTCTCAGTCACTCATTAAACCTGCACCTGGTACATTCCTGTGCAGCAAACACCACATGCAGGACCATTGTCTTATGAAATAAACAGTCAGAGGAAGCCAAGTGTCTGGAGAGCAGGACAAATCCCATGCCCAGGGTGAGCTCTTGCTATGACCAAATTGTCAATAGAGGTCTCCTCTGTAAGCCTCAGCCCTGCATGTTTAGCTGTTTGCTGGCTGCAGATGAGGGTTTGGACTAAGCTTGTGGGCCATCCCCTGCTCACCGTGTGAGTTCTGCTGCGCCACCTGCAGAGGCTGTTGGGCTACAAAAAATGCACCTTGCTCCAAAAGTGCAAACAAGTTGGACATCTAACTAGAGAACATGGTCGCAGTGGATTTCATTCTGAAGATTGATTTCTTTGAGAGCTAGGGAATAACAGAGCCCAATAAACCACGCAAGGGTATAGTAAATATTTGCCACCTCTTCAGAGTCCTTCACAGAAAAGTGACCTCTTTGCACAAGGATCATCTCTTCTATCTCTTACCTGTTTTTGCTGTCCTCAGTGCATTTTGTGTTACTGAACAGCTTTATTGCGACAGGAGATGGCACAGAGGCACAGAAGACAAAATCTCTTTAGTGCCTCTGAGACATCACATCAGCTGTATCAGGAATAGCATATAATACTCAAGGGGAAAAGATTAAAACACTGTACTTGTGAAAAACATTGTTAAGAAGAAGTTTTGGACCTGCCTTTTTTGTTGCATGGTTAGCAGCTACAGCTTAGGCAGAGTCTTTACTGCTGTAGCAGCTCTGCAGCCCTTCCTTGCAGACAGAGCAAAACACAAATATTGAAGTATGTTAAGAGGTCTGTAGCAATACGGGAAAGGGCCAAAATGGATGGTGGCAAATAGTGGGGAAAAGGTCATGAGAAAAAAAATGAGGGAAGTAAGTTGTATTAAGCAGAAAAACAGGGCATGACCCTACCATTTGGCAAAGTTACAGAAATGTTAACCTTTGGAAATGCTATTAGTTCATTGCTGTTGGAAAGTTGGCTAGAAAGGCAACACTCAGGACTGACTCAGTTCTAGGGTTTCTGCTGTGCTAAGCACAGTAACACATGAACACACCTCCTCCCCTCTTGGAGGCACGCTCATAAGGAACAGCCACTAAATACTGTTGTTCCTAATATTTTGCTGCCCTAGGCAACCAACCATCAACTCCACTCGGCATGACATAGCTTGCAAGAACTAGATAGTCTAGAATCAATTTGCTACTCCAGTTGAGTTTGATTTTATGATCTTAATACTTGTCATTTTGGGAAGGAACAAAACATTCACTGTTCCCAGGGTATGTAATGCTACTGGGAAGCCATAAATTTTAATTCGGTGCTTTATTTCCCTCATGAAGAGATGTTGTTCATATGTGCTGTCACAGCTGGGGGTTCCTCTTTTTTTCCTTGTCCCTTCATTAAGTTGGAACATACTCAGAAACACGACAGCTTTTGTTTCCATCAATGATGGATGTTAAAGTGAGAGTTTTGGTCTGGTTTCCTTGGACTAGGAATTGTTTCGCATGAAATTTTCTGCTGGATGAGCTGGCATTCCTGGCTCCCTGTCCAAGCTCTGCCAATCACTTTTTTCTTTTTCTCTTCAGCATTCGGCTTGAATATGAAGTGGCAGGATATAGAGATTGATGGTTTTATTCTTTAGAGGAAAGGAATCAATTCTGAGTGCATGTTGGAGCACAAAAGAGACTTGGGGAAGAGAAATGCTCTGCCCGTTTCTCCAAGTGTTTTTCAGGCACTGAAAGTGGAAACAGAAAAATTAAATAATTTTGTTTGTTTTTATTTTTTTTAATTTTATCGAATATTGCAATTTATTGGAAAAAAAAAAAACCCACACTCTATGGAGTCTCCTGTAAGATATATGGCTTCATATTCGGTAAAAATACCTGGATGTCTAAAAGCTTAGANTGTGCTGTCACAGCTGGGGGTTCCTCTTTTTTTCCTTGTCCCTTCATTAAGTTGGAACATACTCAGAAACACGACAGCTTTTGTTTCCATCAATGATGGATGTTAAAGTGAGAGTTTTGGTCTGGTTTCCTTGGACTAGGAATTGTTTCGCATGAAATTTTCTGCTGGATGAGCTGGCATTCCTGGCTCCCTGTCCAAGCTCTGCCAATCACTTTTTTCTTTTTCTCTTCAGCATTCGGCTTGAATATGAAGTGGCAGGATATAGAGATTGATGGTTTTATTCTTTAGAGGAAAGGAATCAATTCCGAGTGCATGTTGGAGCACAAAAGAGACTTGGGGAAGAGAAATGCTCTGCCAGTTTCTCCAAGTGTTTTTCAGGGACTGAAAGTGGAAACAGAAAACATTAAATAATTGTTTGGGTTTTTTTGTTATTTGTTTTTTTAATTTTAACAAATATTGCAATTTATTGGAAAAAAAAAAAACCCACACTCTATGGAGTCTCCTGTAAGATATATGGCTTCATATTCGGTAAAAATACCTGGATGTCTAAAAGCTTAGAAAAAGGAACTGCTTTTTTTTTTTCTTTTCCATAGCATTTTCTGTTAGAAAAAATTTTAGCATGACAAAAAATGAAGGTACATACAGCAGAAGACTCAGTTGATAGAAGGATGCCTACAGCAGTTTGTGAAAGAAGACAGGTGTTACACCAAAGGAAATATTAATGACAGATATCAGATTCCAAAGGATTATCTTTTAAGGGTTTTTAACAATTTAATCTAATGGAATAAAGGTATATCCTGTCTATGAGGTCAGAAATCCTGTTTAGCTCCTGTTTGAGAAGAAGCAAGCTTCAATCAGGAGACTGGCTGAAGCTTTTAATGTTTTTCAATACTCAGTGGTCTTAGCATTTGGAGGACTGAAAAGGAAGAAATGTATGCTTTTCTCCAATTCTAGGTCCCTATAGAGTAATTTATGTCCCTGAAAATATGCAAATTAATTTTACAAATGCAGCTGGATAAGAATCAAGTTTTAATGGTCATCAATTTTATGACCTTGCAGATAGAAGAGGTGACCTCTCTTACTGCTTAATAGACTCTGAATCCAGCTGACATGTGGTGTTCACTGTTTTCAATGGTGAAAGGGAGTTATTATTTTTGGTGGGGTTTTTTGTTCCCATCCCTGAAGAACACATGAAACCTGGCTACTGTCCTGGGACTTGTAGTTCAAGTTATTGTCTTTATAGTCCCTGGAGTTAATCTAACAGCCTGGGATCTTGACTGCAGAAAACATTTGAAGAAAAATTAATTTATGTTGTATTTCCTGCATATTTTTGATATCTGTTTGGCCAAACTAACAGCATCCCCCCTCTTGTACTTTGGGACAGTAATCTTTCAGCTTTTGATGGTCTTTTACAGAAGGAAAGCTGAATAAAAAAATAAGTGTTATAACATAAAGGCCAAGATTTACTCAGAATAGCATCAAAGCAGAATTTACAAGACAGATTCAGCATAGATGTAACCATTCCCTCTTCTGTGGTCTTTGCACTTCTACAGGAAAGTTGTCAAACAATGAACCATTCCAATGAACAATTAACTGTAATGAATGAAAAAAATAATTTATGCCTCTAAATACAGTAGCACAGTGAAAGCCCTAAAAAGACTGAGGGAAACTATAATCAATCCTTTTAAAAGACATTCCTCAGCCTACTTACTATATACTAATGCTCATTTTCATCTGTTTGTCTTTGAAAAAACAACAACTTGTTACAATTCTCAACCAATTTAATAAATTTTTGTGCCTTCATCTGGAACCCCCTCCATGTATTTGCCAACTAATTTAAAAGAATTATTGCATTGTGAAAATATTCAGAAAACCTGGATACAGTTGATTCCTGTAAGACACTGCTCTACAGGAAAATAAATTATCTATTTTTAACCCTTTAATCCCTGCTGGTCTGTACCAAAACTACTTCCACATGTATCTTAAAAAAAAAATAATCACTGCATTAAGCAGCTGCCCATCTGAAAAGTGTATTTTTAATTGCAGATTTACAGTTTGTTTTTCAGAAAACGCACTGGATTTTTTTCAGTGCTGAGGAACAGGAACAGATTTTGATGTGCATGATCCCTCTTTCCCACCCAACCCAACTCATTCTGAGCAATTGGCTTTGCCTCTGGGTTGAGGTTTTCTTGGATGACACCTGATACAACCCAGGCAAGATTTTTAGAAGTATCTGTATGGTATTTATAAATAATTACAACTGTAGACACACAGCATTCATCTCTGGAGCCACAGTTAAAGCAACTGGGGTGGTTCTAGTGGAGAGAAAGGAAGAGCTTACCCTTGAGGTGGCATTTAAAGTGATTTCTGAGTAATAAAGCTCTAGCTAACTCAGGTTTTGCCTGTCCAAGTTTGGTTTTATTTCATGCTGTTGTTAAAGATGGTTTTTTTTAAATCCCCCCAAAAAAACACTTTTCATATTACTTAATATGAAAAAAAGAGAGCAAACCCAGAAGAGAAGAGATGTGTGAGGGAGCTTCACTGGGTTTGCAGGTGCTTGAGCTCTCATATCCATCACAACCACTTTGGGCTCTTTTAAAAGGCACAGTTTCTGGGCTAAGAACACGATGCTGAGAGAGGGACTGGGCTGAAACAGCTTTATCCTGGCTATTTGATCTTGAGATGAAATGAAATACTGAATTGCACCATCCTTTCTGGAAAGATGCAGAAAATCCTCGCATATTTGGATCATGGAATTTGAGTCACTCTCTTCCTTCAAACTGCTTTTTCATTCTCTGCTTTAATCTTGCTGTGTCCTGAACATCTTTTTAATTTTATTTCTTAAGAATTTGAGTTAGCTGTCAGAAGAGCAGCACTGCTGTAAGGCCATGATGAAAAGACAACTGGAATGTATCAAGCAAGCTGATGCTGGTAGATGTTATGCACATCTTGCGGTATCTACGACAGTGTTTTTAAAAAATCATTCTGTGCAGGCATATTGCTACTGTAGAAGAAACTAAATTTCTTTAAGAGACCCAATGCAATAAATAAAAGCTGTGTTTTGTCTTTTGTCACTCCACCTAGTTTTCTTTGCAAACTACCTTGAACTCATTATTTTGGCCAGTGTCAAGCTGGCTCTGACTTTCAAAGCTGCCACAAAATCGTTTCAGCCTATATGCCCTATCCTTTCTGAATTCTCGTTATTCCATACAATTTTACTTGCTCTTGCAGGGATTTGATGAGATCTGTGTTTGCAAAGATCTGTAGTACAGCTGAGTTGAATTTGCAAGAGGTAAATTGTGGGTGCTGTTTACATTGTTGACTTCGGGGAATATTATTTAGAAGCATGGGATTTTGAGTTGGAGTTTTCTGTATGTTGTATCATTGGAGAACAGTACAATGCTATTGCTTTTCTGCTTTTCTCAATTTTAGTGCTTCAGAAATCTGCCTTTGGTGGTTTACTCTCCTGAGCTCTGTTCCCACTACCCTACCTCACATGGACATGAGAATGGATCAGGTTTAACATATCTGGCTCTTCCAGATTTAGCACACTGAAAGAAAAGTGTCATGCTGAATTTGACAATTCTTTGTCTGCGTATGCCATGATCCCCCAAGGCTTCTATTTCCATCGAGCAGTCTGACACCCTGTCAATTATTTCCCCTGATTTGTTTCAAAAACCCCAGCTGCCTTTCTGCCAGGTAACTTCTTCCATTACTGACAGGCTGCTAAACAGATCGCCCTGAACATCTTAAAAAACACACAACAATCTGACCCCAGTCCCACCTCACTTCATGCCACAGAGTAGTCACCACCCTCCTCTGCAACCCCTGGATTTTCTGGATTTGTGATGGTAAAGAATGTGTATCTTGGAGCCCCTCAGCTTGGTAGGTCCACTAGTGCCTGTCAGCAGAGCAGGCAATACCATGGAAGTCATGGTTCAACCTGGGAAAAGACCCTTGCCCAGGTGAGTCAAATGCAGCACTCACACAGCTGCTCTGAGGCAAACACAGAAAGAGCTACAGGAGCAGTGTGTTACCATTCAACCTCCTCACTGTGCTACGGAGAATGCCAAAATTGCCTTCTGTGCTTCATTTTAGCTTCCAAACGCTCTTGCCAAGCACAGAACGAGAGCTAAGGGTTTGTGCTGGCGTCCATTTTGAGAAAGTTATCTGGAGGATAGCATGGGAGCCGGAGAGCTTGTGAGAGCTGCTTTCACTGGCCAGAGCTCCCTAGGTTCTCAAAAGTGCTCATGTATTACAGCCCACAGGAGCTGAGCCAGATGCTCCAGGGTAGTTAACCAACGTGTAGCAACTGCAATAAGAGCAGATGTGTGCTGTAAACTACACCTGATTCAACATGATGAGCACAGACATACTGTACAGCTGATGCACAGATAACACAGGTTTAATTATCCACAGTTTGATTATCCGGTGTTGACATGGTTTTTATGACTAAATCACCCTTGAGACACCCGGAATCTGGAAATCGCAACCACAGATAAAAATTTCCTTGCAGCTACATAAAGTCACAGTACTTTTCTGACAAATTTTGGCTGAGAGTTTTGAGCATTTTTAACTTATCTGGTTTGCAGTGTATTTTACAAGGAGTGAAGTCTTAAGGCATAAATCATTGACTTACAGGAAAACAACTGTGTAACAATATTACAAGATATACAGAACAGGATGCACTTGGGTTCCAGTTTCTGTTCACTGGCTCACTAGAGACAAGGATCATAAATCAAAAGTAGAGAATGGAAATCAAAGAAAAGTAACAGGAAGTGTCAAAATGAAAACCTGGCAGAAATTACCAATAGGAAGAAAAAAAAAGGAAAGACTCCAGATGTTTTGGTTTTTTTAAATAAAAACCTGGGAAAGACTCGGTGAACAAAAGATCTACAAGCGAAAAAGAGAAAATGATAGCTTGGGTGGGGGCTTCTCTTTCTTTCTCACATACAAGCCAGGTCTATTGAGGCAAGAAAAGATGCATCTATTAAGAAGATGAGGAGGTGATGCGGGGAAAAAACCATACAAGTGTCACCTCCCCTCCTTTCTTCACGTGAAGCACAGCTCTGGAAACTCTGATCCTAGAAATATTTCAATCGGGCTTACAGTTCAAAAGGTTCATTAAACCCAGGATTATTACCATGAGAGAACTTGATCAGAGCAGCCAGGCTGTAAAGTTTAAGGGCTCCTTATTCACACATACCTACAGGCTGCAGCACTCACAGTCACACGCCAGGAGCGTGTGAATCCCAGCCCTGCCAGCACCAAGCTCTTTCCTCTGGGGCCATCTGCTGGCTTTCCTGCAGATGTTTCCCAGAACCTTTCGGGGACCATGATTGTTTTATCAGGTGCATCAAAGGTGAACAGTGAGGAGCCATTCAGCATGATTTCTCAGGGAGCTGCAATCCAAGCTGTGCTGGAAACTTCATCTTTCTTTCCCACGTGCCACCACAATCCCATTGCTGGTGTACATTCTACAATCCATCTTCTGAAGACTTAAAAAAAAAAAAATCCAGCTCCACTTCCAAAACTTCCCTTGAAATCAGATGTTCTTCCTCCTTCCCCATGTGTGAGCCATATTTAAATGGTCCTATATTTTAAGAGTTTTGGGGGGTAACACAAACTAAATATCTTTCCTCCACCAACTTCAGTCAACATAATTAAATTTGCCTAAGACTTCCAAACAAAACTGTGAAAGAGGAAATGAAATTGAACACTGACATTTAGAAAGAAAAAGTCATTAAGTGATCCAAGTTTAATTTCTCTAAGAATCAAACTTAGTCAATAGACTACTAACTCAAGAATACATTACATTTTTATTTGTACATGATAGTTTCAGGGTAATTTTACGAACTGGCATATATTTGTATCATGCTGCTACTAAACTACAGTGTATGTATTACTGTAAATTCTTTTTCAAGTCCCTTAACTCAGGAATGGCTAGATGCTTAAGGCTACTACTAAAAAAAAACCAAAAAAACCAAAAAACAAAAACAAAAACTCAACAAAACACCAAACACAAACAACCTAGCCACACTGCCCCAGGCAAATCAAACCCCTTTTTCCCTTTACCCCCCCCAGCATATTTTACAAGTTTTATGATCATTTGAACAATATTCATGAACCGTACTGTAACATGAAGAAACCTTCAATTGTAGCACATTTCATACAAAATTAAATTCACGTCTTGAGGAACCAAAATATCTTCTATTATTAAGAGAAAAATGTGTGCTAACCCAACACTAGCAATTTGCATCTGAAAGGCTTATTACCTTTCAGACTAGGGAGACAGACTGATATTCTTTCCAGTTTAAAAGCTCCAGGTGCTATAATTCAAAATTACATAGCTGGTCTAGATTTTATTTCATTTAACTTTTCTCTACATAGCTCTGTTGCACTGCAGCCACATGTACTCAGATACAAGGAATCAGGAAAGCCTATATACACTGTACCAGACTGCATGCAGTCACATGTGAAAGTGTACTGTAAATTTATAGTCCATCTGAGGAAAGACTTCTAAAATTAGGATGATGATTTCCTGTACATTGTTGTAGCATCCACTGCTTTGAAAAGAAAAAGTGAGGAATATGCTTCTTTAGAGATAAAGAAGATCATGACAATGTTCTGTTAGAAATCCTTAGCAATGCAGACATCAAAAGTAATTCTAGTCTCCTTATGCATTAGTTATTTTTGTGAATAATGCTAAAAAGCTTTTTAATTATTTCAAAACCTTTGAGCTGTTTGGGCTCAGAATAACCTTAAATTCGAGGCAAATCAAAAAGGCCACAGAATACAAAATAGAATTCTTTGGTATTTTTGGTATTCTACTGCACTGCAATGATACTTAAACCTCTATATTAAGTCTTGCAAATCTGTACTGTAAAGATGCTGGAGTCCTTAACAAAACAAGCCCTTTTTTATCTGCTGGCTGGTTGTATAACATATAAATTAACCCAGTCAAGCTAACAAAACCCAGTGCTTCTCCACAGCCTGCAGCCAGTGAAAAATCCCCTCGAGTGACATACCCCAAGACAGTCCTGGAGCAGTGGGAAGTAACATCTGGGAGAGCATCTGACCAAAGACCAAGAATGAGATCTTCATGGTCTTCAGTTGCTTCTTCATCTGCAAGAATGCCTGCAGGGTCACTCTCTAGAGATTTCACATTATCCTTCTTCTTCTTCTTCTTCTTCTCCTCTTTTTGCTTCTGTACCTTGTCCTTGAATATGTCACGATGTTTGGGCTCTTGTGGACCACAGAAGAGTTTGTCTTTGCTTAGATGCAGCAAGTCATCTTCTGTTGGGATGCAAATCATGGCATGTAATTCAGGGTTCCCCTTTCTCAAGAGCGACAAGTTGACCCAGATGAGAGCCCTTGGGTAGCTCATCAAGACTGGCAAAAAAACATCTTCAGTCATTTCCTTCTGTCCCAGCCGAGAAATGAGGCGGATTCGCCGATCTTTCCCAGCAGTGGGATAACACCAGGCTGATAACTGCATTAGTAGCTTCTCACTCCTATTAAAAATTTTCAAAAATAAGCATCACAGATAGTTATTAACAAGCAGTTCAACAGAAATCCAGCACCCCACATATTTTCAAGAGCACAATTTAAAAAAAAAAAAAAAGCCCTGGGGCTTTCTGTAACCTTCCAAGCTAGTACTTGTATCACTCTAAGCCTAAAAAGAACATTGGTGAGTGGAATTCATGAGTCTTCTTCAGGAGGAAGGAGACATTACTTGTTAAAACCCCCAAAGCTTGTTAAAACCACAAACACTCTAAAATCTCAAGTGACACTAATGCAGTCCAGAGCTTTCAATGTTTTCTCCCCCTGGTAACCACACAAAAATGAAAGACCTGTGTTCAGGCACTTTCCAATACTGGTGCTGCCCTCATGCGTTGCATTGGAATGCAGAGGATTCTCTATTTTATAGAGACCTGGTTAAGGAGTGCAAGAACCACCTGTGGTGATGTGCTAGGGAAGAGAATGCAAGATGATTTTCAAAGCAATAGTCCTAAAGTCACAAATATGAGCCTCTAAAAACTTCATTCTGCCTGGAAGCAGACAGAATATGCCAATTCTAAGAACACAGTAAACTCCAGAGTGTTAAATTCAAGGTAATTTAGGGAATTTTCTTTATGTAGCCATCAAATTTGCTGGAGAAAATCAGGATTTCCACTCAACAGCAGACTCTGATTCGTGATAAAACTATTTAAACTCAGTGTACTTGGATCAAAGAATTCTCTCTTAATCAAAGCTGAGCTCCTCCTTTACCCAATTCAATAAATGCCGATAAAGAAATAAAACGTGTGTATTATTTTGACATACCTGAGAACAATAAAGTCACTTGTCTTAGTTTCATCTCTCTCACCAAAATCTTGTGTGCTTGTAACATCCTCTGTCTTCAGGACACCTTCAGAACTTGTTATTTCCATGGTCTCCTCTGCCTGACCAGTCTCAGGGGAAGCTTCTCCGACCGCTTCTGCTTTGGGGTCACAAAGGGTCTGTTCTTCAGTTGTGCAGCAGTCAGGGTGTGGGGAAGGACATAAAAATCCTCCTGAAGCTTTCATTCTTCCTTCCCAGTCCTTGGCCAGCTGCCCCCAAGGACAGATGAAAGGAGACAAAGTGCCCAGCTTGACATAATTTGCCCTTTTTGCAGGTGGACGTCTGAATGATAAATCAAATAAGTAGGTAAGAATATTTTCAAAATCAAATACTCAAAACAGAAAGGAAATGCAGTTAATGCTCCTAATCTCATTGAACAAGTGTTTTAAAATTACAATCTAGAAAATGCTGCTGTACTTCTATTAACTATATCCTTTCAGCTATGCTGGAAACATCTACCTGCTGTGACTGACACTACCACCTTTTCCTCTGAACTTCTCCTACTTTCCCCTCCTACCTGGAAGGGGAACCAACACCAGTTGGTGCAGAGGACACTTCCAGCTACTCCAAACTCATAGAACTAAGAGCTCTATTTGTTGCAGTAAATATGAAAACAAAGTTCAGAATACCTGATATTTAAAATTAAGACACCGATTTAAACCTCTTAATCTACTTTACTCTTTAACACTTGGTACATACTCTGATGTATTTGCATTCTCTTTGCATTCTAAGAGAATGACCTCCTCCTCCATTTGCTTCTTAGGAATCTCAAAATAGTTTTGTTTATTTTATTGCTATGCAGCCTTGCTACAGCTCTATAACTGAGCATGTCTCTGGGAATAGAAGGGTTTAATTTATATGCCCTGTTTAGCAGAGTTAAATATATCCAGGAGTCCTTTATTTTTTATAATACTAAGATTTAAAACATTAGTGAAAGATATCAATAAAGCCCAAATCTAAATGAACACAACAAAAGATAATGCAGGGATTATTTTAAACAGTATTCATTTTTGTCATTCTTACCACAAATTTTTAAAGTTAATGTTACCGTTTGAATTTTTCAAGAAGACTGGTTTCCAGTTCTTTGGCAAACTGCTTTCCTGCCTGGCAGTCTGGGAAATCATTTGGAGTGTGGGGTATTCTTTGGTATTCAGAATGCTTTAATGCTTCTTGCAAGCCACCAACTCGTACACCTCGATATACCTGTTATAAAAACCAATGTTTGAACCGATTCCAGGTTCCTAGCTGAAACAAAACATTACTGCCCAGAGGGCACTTCCTCAGAAAATTGAAAGTCTAACACTTATGCTTTAAGAAAACATAAACTTAACCATGGTTTCTACAGCTCTAGATGCTAATTTCAACAAAAAAGTTAGTCATGCTCTTTAAATTTAATTCTGCAAAACTATCCCCAAAACTGAAGAGAATGTCACAGGTTCTGATCTTGTACATTGCCAGGAATGTTGTATTACTTCGCCAGCCAATGCCCGATGTATTTTAACTGCACAATAGGTATCACTAACTTAACACCCTGCAGATTCAAAAGAGTAATTTTAACTGCAGAAAGGTATTAAAACTACAACCAAAACACTCAAAGGAGGGTGCTTCAAACAGCACCAAAGGAGTACTCGAGCTTAATCAAACTTTGTTTTAAGCTCTCTCCCAAATCAGTAGCAACCAATTTGGTGACAGAGGTGTAGATAGGCAAGTTGCAAACTGACTAGCAGCAGGCACCAAATTATTTCTCTTTAGAGGCATAAGCTTGTAGAAACATAGAGGAAAGCTGTAGAAACACAGCTTTCTCTCCCCACTGATTTGCTGCTTCTAGACTGCTATGTGGGCATAGCTGTATTGAACAGAAGAAATGGAAAGCTACTGCTTAATTTTCAAGACCAAGCTTCGGTCACAAACCAGTTCATATACCATTTTTTAAAGTGAAATTTTCATCCTGTAATTGGGAATTGGTTATACAAGGTGAAGTACACTCTCTAAAATTAAACTAAATTCTATAAATTATCAAATTTACTTGCAATTTGCCATCAAAGTCACTTACAAAAGGAATCCAGAAAGCCATGCCCCAGCCCTTTGGGAGATAGATATCCCAGCCACTCCCCCATCCTGGTCGATCTTCTCCAGCCACTTTCCCTGGCTGCTGCACCAACAGTATGGGAATCTTAGATTCACAAGGACCCAAATCAAGGTGTGATCCAGGTACTAGTAGCTGAGCTCTCATATGGTTTAAATCCTGAGAAGGAGAAGACATTTCCCATAAGTTCATAACCATTGTTCTTCCCTCTTCCAGATACCCTTCCAAGATGCAGAGAGAAAGTGAGTTTACAGCTAGGAAAAATATATTAGTAATACACTATATATTTGAACAGAATTTCATCAAGGCACAAAAAATTATTTTAGAAAAGAGTATTAAGCACTCTTTTTTCCCTTTCTTACTTCCATAGTCCTTGATAAAGAGCAGGTGCAAGGTACAACTCAGATGAAGGAGGAAAAACAAGTTTTGCAACTTTGTATTTATAGACTTGTTCACAAGATTAGATTGAACAGATTCTTTCAGTCTGTCAATACATACGTGGAACAAATCTGAACTATGTTTGAGGAGATGGGAAGATTTGGTCATCAAACAGTTTCACATAAAGCATGCTGGCACCGAGGTTTTGTCAATCACCAGTTGTTATACTCCATTGTACCACATTAAAAATACATTCACGAAGAAACAGACCATCAGATTTCCCGGTGTTTTATCAGGTACACATTAAATTTCATGACAGCATAAAAACCACTATCATATATAAAAAGCTTGTGCTGAAAACTTTCATGTGCTAGTGTAATATTTTTTTAAGAACTCTGCTTTTTTACACTACATCAGACAGTTTGAAAGAGCACAAAATTAATTTTCAGACAGAATATTTAGAAATATGGTTTTGCCATACAAATATTTTCTCTTTCTGATAACAGTGCCAAAAGCTTATCACCTCCTGGGACTAAATCACCTTTTTATCCATGCACTTTAAGGGCTGCCCTCCATTGTCAATGAAAATATCAAGACGGGAGAGTTCAAACCCACAACAGCAAACTTGAAGTTCTCTACAAATCAGAAATTATTGCCCAGCACACCCACAGTATAGTGTGCTGCAGTTCAGAAACACAGGGTTTCTTTCAACTTCCACTGTTCTTTCATCAGAAGAATCGTTCAGACTACAGCTAAAGGCCAGAGCCTTCCTGTGTCACCCTCTGCTGCTGCACAATCAAGGTGATGTATGAAAATCCAATTCCAAACCTTTCTGTTACATAAACCTACAATTATAGTCCTATAGGCAATCCAATAAAGTTTTCTTTTAATAGAATCCATGGTCAATAGCCCTGCAAAAACATTATTAAAGGATACAAAAAAACACTTCTTGTCAGCACCTGGATACTATGACATTAAGGAAGCTACTGATTAATATCAGATTTATGCAAATTTCAAGAGTCTCCTTCTATGGATTCTATGAACCATTAGCTGTTCCCTCCATGCCAATCCACCTACTTAGTTACCTGCTCTGAGATTTTATTTTCAGTGACGTTCTTACAGATGTCATGGTCCCAGATAAAGCTGTGAGCACAGTCTGCAGGTACACCCTTCAGGTACAGCTGCCTAACTTTATCATTATCTACAAAAGAAAAGAACCTTTAAAAAAATTTCAAACCATTTTTGTGGTTTTAAGTACCAAATTACCAAAGCCACTTCCGTATCACAAGTATAAAGAGCAGACAACCAAGAAAAGCTTATTAACAGCTTATTAACATCACTGCTTCTGGCATATCTTACTATCACGTTTTTCCAAATACAAAATATGAAATCAACTGTTACTGTTAGAAAGACTAACCTGGCACTTTCTCACCAGCATTTCTTCTTAACAACAGACATGAACTGTTGGCCATGTAAATTAGATCTTTACATACCACCTTTAATATTCTGGAATCTGGACTTTCTGGCAGAGTGTGAAGCTCAACAGATTTGATGAAAATCAGAAAGAGCAACATTACAAAGCCTGAAATAAATCTGCCTAAGTAAACTTGTAAGAGAAGCGAGAGTTACCTTTAAGAAATGTACATACAGGAAACATTTGTAACACTATGATTAGCGTGCAACACTTATTTAATACTGGTTTCCTGCTCTGGATCTTTTCAGGCTTCAAGGAAGCTTCAAGGAAGGGACCATTCTTGCTTACTGAAGATAAACAACAATTGTAGCTTTAAAATGGATTGCTGAAGTATTAAATAACCTATCTCTTCTTCAGATTTACAATCTAAGGAAAGCAAAGAAAATGTGTACCTACCTTTAGAGATCTAAGGATTAACAGCCTTCAATGTACAATACAGTATGTAGTGAATGCTGATTCATTTAAGTAAAATAATTCTTATCAAGAAACAATACTGATGAAACTATTAATAGTTCTGTGCTTAAAAACTTAGAGGGATTGCTCCTCATTTCATCATCCACAAAGTCTTACATATTAAAAGAACATTACATGTCAGGGTTCATTTTGGTTTTTAAAATGATTTAAGTCTTTATAAAAAAAGGTTCTGCTATTTTTTCCAGGTAATGTAGACAAAGACTCAAAGACAGAGATTTGGGTTATTCAGTGGTACTAACAGTCCCTAGCAATAGGTACTGCCAAACATAACTACAATAAGTATTTATTTAAAATCCATAGTCTCCAAGATGCATCCATTACTAAAAGCTGCAAAATCCTTTGCAAGAAATATTAACTATTGCAGCACTTGTGACAATTTGATGATCTTACTGATATTTGTCATGCATTCTTGCTAATGAATTAGATTTAGGTGAGGAGAAAAAATTCAAAATAAATTACCAGATTATGATGGCAGTCCTTCAAATTAAGAAAATAAAACTAAAAAGGGAATCCTTGCCAATTAAGCAGAATAATTCTTTCTCTGACCAAAAATTAAGAACAGGAAACTGAGCAGGAACCTAAGAGAGCTCAACACTCCTACAGGCAAAAGCACATTCTGTCTGGAGATAAGGCAGGTATTAATACCTCAAAAGAAGGAGAAAAAAAGCAACAAAACTGTGTGGTGGTGGCAGGGAATGCTTTCCTGACTCTTACAGATAACCAAGGGGGAAGGGCACATCATTACAAGCATAAGATAAAGGAAAGTACCTTTTCCATCTTCTGTACTGAAAGCATTTGTGAACACCAGAATTTCTTCATGTTAAATTATTTAAACATGTTCTAGTTCCTTCAACTGCAGATTATTCACTACAAATTTCTCTTTTTTTTAACACTTCTTTCTATTACTACAATTCAGGCAGCCTATCCTTGTCATATTCTCGGATTCCTTTATTTTTTAATAGCATGAATATTTGTTCCCCCCCTACAGAAAGACGTTTTAAGTCTCTCTTCATCACCGCCACTCATCCAATATGCTCCTTATTGGCCTAAAATATTCTTCTCTAACTTGGTACATTCCTTCTCTTTGATTCTCACTGAACCTGGAGAATTTATTCTTTCTGATAAGCATACTGTAGTTTAAATAATAATCCCAAATCCTCACACCATGTCTTCTTACCTCTCTCCTGTTTTCTTCAGTCCATATTTTAAGATTTCTGGGGAAATAACCTTACTGATGAATAAGGTGAAAGTAAGATGTTAAGGCTAGTACAGGAAATAGGAAGTTGCACTACAAAGCACGTGAAGCTCATCAACAAGCTACCTCTGCTGGTGTCAGTGCTTGGTGCTCAGACAATATAGGCAGACAGAAGAAGGCTTCCATTTCAAGTTATTGATGTGATTTGCATAGCTGATTATCTGTCTTAGAAGACAGGCCTAGGAGTTCTATTTGAAAATTTTCCTTCCTCCCTTTTGCAAAAAAAACCCACCAAAAACAACCACAAAAAAAAAAAACCCAAACCAAACCAAAACAGAAACACTGCCCAGGAGCAATCTGAGAGCCCTGTGTGTGCAGGGAGTGTGGGTATCAGGACAGCTGGGGACAGACACAGGCTCTGTGTTTGCAAAAGAAACTTTAATTCCCATATCTTGCATGGTGTATTCTCCTTCTCTGCATCTCATTCACTGATAATGTACAAGTTTCACCATACTCCATGCTGAGTGTATTTTAAGGCAGTGGAATCTTTTCTCCAGACAAGAGAGTAACAACATATCAGAAGTGTGCTTTAAACTGGAGAAAGGGACAGTACTACTGTGCAGTCACGTGAGAACTCACTGCTTACTGGGAGTCTTGACTCCAGCTTGAAGCAACAACAGTAGATTTGATTAAATACAATTAGCCCGTGTTCATAACGTACAGTTAGCACATATGCATTGAAGAGATAAAGTAACTGGGAAAGAGTGAAACTGCGTTTGATTTGTTAGTGTGTTACTCATGGGGAAAAACTAAACAGGCATAGCTCAGAACAGCATTTTGGGAAAAAAAAAAGCAGTATGAACAGATATGTATCATTCCACAGACTGCCTGTATGACAATCCCAGCAAAGGTGATGGTCATAGCTTACCTAAACTATTCACTCATTTGACAAACAATCAATTCATCTTTACATCAGTAAGGTTTAAGTAGGAAAATCAGTTGGCTTTTATACAATACTGAAGAGAAGCTAAAATACATATGGAACTTGTATGCTAACATATACAATGCTATTTCAATCTTACTAATACTAATCCTAATAGTACTTGAATGTCCAAGAAGCAAAAAAGGGGGAAAAAGTGTGGAATACACTAATGGTCCCCTTTTATTGCTCAATAAACAAGATTTGATAAAGACAAATTGCTATTAACATTTTTAATAGAGGTCAGCTCACAATATTACTGCATCTGAGTAAGGTTACAACACAATCAAGGCTCAGAAAGTTTATGTAATTCTAAGGCTCACAAAATGATTTTTTTTTTCAGAAGTGGGAAATTAATAGCTGAAATGGAATTACATATCTTAGAGAAGTCTTTTTTTTTTTGGACAAGCTCTACTAGAAGATAGTGGTACTGTCTTCTATCATCCCTCTGCCTACTCAACTTTTTCAGTTGTGCGTAACAGTAAGTTATTTAGCAGAACCTAAATTAGAAGGTATTATGCCATTTACCTTTCCTTGCTAGCTGAACAAGGACTTCCTCCTTCTTCTAAATAAAAGTCAGAGAGGACAGAAGCAGTTTTAAGTTCATGATGAAAAAAAACCCCAAAAAGCACCACCGGCTCTTTCTGAATCTTTGTGGTATGGAAGATATTTTGCAAGTGAGGGATAACCCTGGGTAGAAAGATTTTGAAGATGGACATGTCTACCCAGCCAAAGGAAAAACACAGAGGTGCTCCTGACTTACTATCTTACACCATTACCTCTTTACCATGGCCATCCTTCCTGAGGGAAAACCAGCTCTGGCAGTGGGAGAGAAACTACTGTGAGACATTTAAAATACCTAAGTGTCTTCTGTTGATCTTGCCTTGTTGAACACGTCCTCACACACGACAAGCAGAATGAAAGACACCAAATGAAATTACTTTCTGCAGTTGCTAACTCTTCTAGCAGCTCAAACCACTGTCTGCAAACAAGTGCTACATATCTCACCTTACTTCTCAGCAGGAAGGAACCAAAGGAGAGGTCATGTATGCTGCAGCATTTCCAACAGGAACACTAATGATGAGAAAGTTAGCTGAACAGAACTAATTAACAGGAAGGCTGTTGTAGATATAGAGGGTAGAACAGGAGGACGTAAGAAAATGAAAATAGAATCGTGCAAAGAGCTTAAAGACAGTAACTGAAGTAGATGTTCAACCTGACTTAAGTGATATGTAAGACTAGATTATTCTAGTGTCTTGCAAAGAGACCACCAAGGAAATTCAGTATTTTAAAGTCTCTGGAACGTTCAACTTGTCCTATTTGCTACTGCTTGCTAGCTGGCTATCATGTTTCTCCTATTAGGTGAGGCAGCCTGTCTCCACTCAACCTAATTGACTAATTAATCCTAATTCCCTAACTGGAAATGCCTACACTGTACATAAATCCCACTGTATCCTGTGCATATTTCTGCACATTTTTAGAGGACATTCACATCCATTTGAATTTGAATTTTGCACTGAAACATTGTCTAAGTCAGCACTGAAATTAAAATTTCAGAGGTTATGCTTGCATCTTTCATTTTCTACCATAATCATAATTTCAATTTCTATCATATCAGCATCTTGGCCATCTGAAATACTAATCCTGCAAAGGTAGTAACTTTTTCACAGGTGAATTGCAACTTTCAACATCAGAAGGCTGTAAAGCAGAAATAGCAGACATCTTCTTGGAGAAGGAAACAGCATCAGGAAGACTAAACACCAAACAGAAACTAACTATGGAGCTTTTAGCACCTGGTTGGCCTTGCCAGGATTCGAACCTGGATCATCTGTATGGTCAGACAGAGGCTTCCACTGAGCACAAGACCAGCTTTGGTGCATGTCCCTCCCTCACAACTGCTGTTCTAAAATCTGTGCAACTTTCAAGCTGTTTCTGTTCTGCCAAGGGCTCTGGATATGGGAAATATTTTGAACCAAAACATAGAGGAAAACAGCAAGAGATGATCCACAGAAGGTGACAGTAAATGAAAACAAAAGCATAGAGAGAAACTAAATCTCTTCACATAATACAGACAAGGGATTTTACCTTGGTATTTTTCAAAGTCTGGCATGGCTTTTGTCTTCTTTTTTGGCAAACTGACTCGGGGATCTCCAACAGTGAGGCCAAGTATTGTACCTGGTGGCATATCTGATGGCGAGCTCATCCCTTTAAAAACACACAGAGGAACATTGCCATGAAACCACCAATTAAGCTGTGATCTTTATCTGCACTGGCATTCTGTGCATTTTTACATGCAGGGATGTGACACCACAGTAAGCCAGTGAAGCAATCTACAATACTCTATTTAACGTGTTTTGAAAACTCACCAATGCTTGTTAAATATTCAATTTAAAAAAGTCAACAAGCATAGTGCAAGACTTGGTTTGCAACTACATTTACATTTAGCACAGAAGTGAGGTCACGGTCACAGACTCAATCCTTTGCATTTGACAAATTTCAAAGAACCTTTGCTTTATACGTATCTTCAAGGAAAAGTGTTTTGCAAAAGTTTTACCTCTTCTCTGCTTAACTGCCTCACATTGGATAGACAGCTTGAGTACAGTGTGAGATCTACCAAAGCCAGTTCCTTGCCTGCTTCAGTGCTAGAAACTGAGGAGATATTGTTAACTTTATGATACTTTACAACTCAGCCAAATACACAACTGTTAATTTAGAAATGAACATATATAAACAAAGTATAATACCTTCACTTTGGATTGGAGGCTGCCATTTTATCTGTGGATGTATTGTACAACTTACTGTCTTAATTTGAAGTGTATAGGGAGAGAGCATACATCAGACTGGATATCCCATCACCAATCCCAAATCTAAGTTGTTCATAGATAACAAACAAGACTCAGTTTCTCTATTAAGAGTTTGAACTACACAGAGGATTTAAATTCCCTTGAATACCCTCAATTTAAAGTTTTTCAGTTCTTTGCTATGCCCTGGCAAGTACCTAAGTACATTTTCAAAGGCATAAATCTCTTGATCATGCAAAAAATAAGCATGTCCAAACTGAAGTCAACTTTATTAGCATGCCAGTTTTGACCACTAGATTTTAAGCTTCCCCCCTTCCACCCATAGCACCCACGTGCCCAAATACCTTCCAATAGATCAAAGATAGCACTTTGACATTGATGAAGAGATACTTTTTCAGAGTCTCTGCAGTTTTCTACCCACCAGTTATTCAGTTCTGTCTCTGAATCTGCCATCTCCTGGAAAACAACATATCTAATTAACCTTAAATGGTTATTATTTTTATCAGTATGAATTCACTCTCAGTTTGCCTTAACCACTATAGTCACTTTCTTCCTCTTCAAGTTTTAAACCAAACTAACTTTTTTCCTAATGAAGCGTAGTCCTATACTTTACAATAATCTCTAATAAACTGTACAATTTAACCTGTGTTGCAAAAATAAATAAAGCAATCCACAACACTTCCTAATTCTGTCATTCATTATTTCTTACAGAAAGATAGAGATTTCATGGCCTTCCTCATGATGTTTGCTTCAAGAGACAAAACCCAAAACATTAAAACCACAGTGATGCTATATGCCAAGAAGTGGATGAAAAATCTAAATCCTGGAGAAATGCCATATTTGATTGAAAACACATATATTTTCTGTACCTTACATGTCTTGCCCCCTAGTTCTAGGTACTGTAGCTCATCACTTGAGAAACAGGTTGCATGGTTTGTCAAAGAGAATATTTATTACTCTGGACCTCTCAGCAGAAACCACACAGCCTGCTGGGATTTTTTATTATTATTGTTTGGGTTGTTTTTTATTTTTAATATTTTTTTTTGTTATCTGCCTACACTGTTTTTATTTTCTTCCTACTCCCACTTAAAGTCCAGGTGGGAGCACTTCCTGAGATTAGCATTAGTCAAGAGGCTCAATGCAGAGGAGCCATCAGAGTAATACATAGGTCAGCCTTTATGAAAAGTAAGGCTAGATAATTTATGGGTCTTTCTAGCAAAAAAACCAAGCTTGCACATTCTAAGAACATTACCACTATTACACTAACATCCAAAGTCAATTTCCTTACTGTTTGGACAGAAGCTGCTTTCAGGGTGTCTGTAAGGACGGAGTGTGACAAGGGGCCAATCAGCCGATATCTGAGAATCTCCATGCTTCTGTCACTGAAACAGCAAAGTTTCAGGTGAATGCACAATTGTATAACGCACATTACTTTCCCCACTACTGTTAAGCCAGAATGCAGCTATGTTATGTGGTTATGGGCCACAGTTTCAGACTCTGCTGTGAACAAACCTGATTACAATGCCAGTAGTCCGTGCAATCCAAGAGTAGGACTGGAATGGATCTCTAGTGCCATCACCAATTATTTTTTTCACCGGCACAGACTTTTCTCCTTCTTTATCCTCCTTCTTTCTTTTATTGCCAAGGCTTGTAACAACTTCCACTTGTTTTTCCTCTTGAATTGATGTTGTAACAGACTCAGTAATACAGATTTCTTCAGGCTCTGAACACTGAAAAATTTCTCTTAACTCCCTCAGTATGTCCTTAAGAAAAATGAAGTTAGGATCAGGATGATATGCAGTGCACTGCAAACCTTAAGTATACTTTCAAAAGTTATACACCATTATTTAATTTTCCTATATGGATTTCAATGAATAAAATTTAATTCTGCTGAAGTCAAGGTCTTGCTAAGAAAAGCTGAAAGTAATATCAAAAGCTGCTAAGAATTTGTTCTCTTGAAAATTAACCTAAGAAAAATTACCGTGCATAACATTTTACTTTTTACATTTTCATTTTTTAAAGCTAATAGCTAAGTATCCGATTAAAATTAAGCACAATGATACTGAACTTAGCCTGCTGGGGGTGCCAGTGGAAAGATGTGAATCAAGAAATATCACATTGCACATAAGTCCTGAAGCAAGTGACTCTAAAAAGCTTTTCAGAAGCTCAAACACTGAACATTTCAGTAGCACACACTTTCTGTACAAGGTTTAAAAAAAAACAAGTTGCAGAACAAGCATACTGTTAGAATGGAAATAGTCTCCCAGCTTTTTGTTCCTGAAGCCACATATTATACCCAGTTCTTCCACACTTTTCAGATTACCTCTTCAGCATTAACAATGCACAATACAAAAAGAAATAAGAGTTCAACTATATAGGAAAAAGCACCTGCTTGAGAGCTGGATGTACCCAGATCCACAACTGTCTGTTTTCAGATCCATCCCTGGGTTTCCAAATAAATGTAACAGGACCAAGCATATCCTCAGGATAGCGATCTGCTCGGTAAAGATACAGGGAACCCTCAAATCTTCCAGACAGACAAGAAGCCTCTTGAAAAGTCAATCCTAAAAAAGAAGATACTTATTGAATAACAAAATAATTTGTGTTTAATAAACAGAGTAAAATTGAAGTTCCACCTGGCTGCTGAGTGGCTAATGTTGTGCCATAATTAGCTTTTTAGTAAGCTACTGAAATAAAAATGTCTAGTTCTACTATGACATCTTAATTACATTTTTCACTCAAAATCACAACTCAGTGTCAACACTGTTACTACTATTGAGACTGATATCTTACTAAAAAAGGAAAAGGAGGGGTCATCCTTTAGTCTATCCAGAATCTTTATTTTGAGCTACGTAAATTTTACCTGTGTCAATGCTACACATTCGAGCAAGTTGCTTCAGAAGCTCATTCTCTTTACCCTTCAACTCCAGGCAACAATAATACGATAAGTCCTGAAACAATATGATAGGGTCAAAGTGAGGATAACTCTTATAAATGAGCCTGTTAACAAAGGATCAGACAGGACTTCACAATTTACACTTTAGTAGAAATCTTTAATTCTCTAAAATTTGCCAAAGAGAAATGAGTTTCTTCTCAACTTAAAATTATTAGCTGTAGGAGAGTGGTGAGGCAATTCTCTTTGAGGGCCAACCTGTCTATCAAACCAACAGATCAAAGAGGACATAGAATAAATTTTCTCTCCTCAATAGCTGCTCAGGTAGATTATATAAGGATTCAGTTAATCTCTTAGCTCTTGAGAAAATGGAACATGTAGTATTTCAGTCACAGTTACCATAAGATTCCTTTAAAGGTTCATCTTATTCTCTCTGAAACTTGCCACCCAGAATTGCACTCATAAAATTATTCATTTCATAGTTAGCAGTTTCATTAAAAGCTGACACAACAGTACTTCAGAGAGACAGAATTATGCATTACAACTTAGCAGATGATTACTTCTCCTTGGCAAAATATCAAATAAAACATGTAGATGTGGTACCTGAAGAAGGCAGTGCTTTGTCATGGCTCGGTAACAAGCCCTGTAGCTCTTCTCAGTAGGACTGTTTCCTAAACAGTATCCCCACTTCTTTACCATGTGAAATCTCTTTGCATGCCAAATATGGGTTTCCAGCCAAATATTCTTTTTTTGCCTGTGATTAAACTCTGCTACCAAATTTATGTGGCGTCTTCTAGCTTTGCGGCATTTAGTCTTAGACTGCTCTTTTTTCTGATGCACAGCTTTCTCTGCCTGTTTTACAGAAGAGAGGATACTGAAGTAAATCTCAAGAGAAAAAGTTTCTGAACAGAAAAAGGCTGAAATACAAGGATACAGAGAGCAATAACATTAAGTTATATCATATTGGATCATTCCTGAGGATAACTAACACTTGGAAATTTCCTATGCAAATCACGTCCACGGAATGTGCCCGTGGTCCATCAAGGTTTGACTGAAACCTATATATAAAACAAAATCCCCACACACTGAGAAACTTAACAGTGAACAATAAGTGCTTATCACTACTCTAATAACTTTTCAAGATGTCCAGTAATCACAAATCACAAAGGTTAGTGACACCTACTTGAGCTACCACCTGAAACTGAGGTGTTCCTGCATTTTGAATTCATATGTCAGTCAAAGTTTAGAATATTCAGGGAAGTCTGGGAGAAGTTAGGTCTCAACATTAGAGAGCTGGACACTGTGCTTTGGCTGTGCCCACTCCATGAAATGCTGTAAAAGCCACTTGTACCTCTTTCCTGGCCATCTCTTGGAGCCGCCTGGGTAGGCGTTTAACATTGTGACTCATGGCTCGCCTTCGCATGTGCCTAGGGAGGGTCTGGAAAACCAGAGAGTTGGAAGACTTCTGGGAAACTGCTTTCAACATGGCATTGATCTCAGCAGCACGAGCTTGAGCAAAGGTAGACACTGGAATGGAAAGAACTGTGTCAGAACATGACAAACAGCAAAAAAAAAACCCAGAGGAGGATACTGTTAATGAATTATAGAATACTCCTAGTACAGCAGCCCGGTATCTTCTTGACATAAAAGGAAGTACTGTGTACTGTCACTGAAAACATTTCAGTTCTTTACATATGCTGAAATTTACAGATATGGTCAAGCAAATATTTATACATGAATGAATTTGAAAGCTGTTCAACCAACAACTCCTATTTGCATTAAATACTTCTTTGTTAAATTAGAATAGCAATCTTTTCAGGTGGTATTCAGAGAGACAAAAAAATCTTCAGCATGGAAAACATCTGGAAGCAGTAACATATTACAGAATATTTTAAAACAACAAAATAAAAATCCTAATAACACTGAGAGATTAAAAAAACCACTATCAGAACACTGCACCTTTAGCAAAGCTGATTTGCTCTCTTAAATAAACGCTCTGTTAGACGAAAAGCTGTCTTTAACTTACATGAGTAAAATCAATTTCACTGGCTACATTAAAAGCAGATGACTGTCAGTACTCATTCTGCTGGCAAACAAAAACCAAAATGCATATCCCTCACTACAGGCAGGTGCAATTTTTCCACTCAGAAGTCTGAAAGGACCCACTGAACAACAGCTAGTCATTCACTCCAGTTCACAACTACTTCTGTGTTTTGGAGAAAATGAGGAAAAACAGACAAACATAGATCAGTTCTAATTTTTGCTCTCGCACAAAAACAAAGATAGTAAACTGAATCACCAGCAAATTGCCCATGACAGATCAATTATGACCTTTTCACACATACAAACCTGTTATGTATTTTGGCATCTCCTCAGATACACTCTGGTGTCCTCCTTGCCATCCTCCTCTTCCTCTGCCTCTCTCTCCTCTACTTTGCCCCTTTGAAAAAAACTGGTCTTTCCTGTAAGAAGGCCCAGATGACTGATTTGAAAATTTCTGCTGCTGCTGCTCAGAACAAACATCTCCTGGAAGGTTTACAGATGAAAAGAGGTTAGAGAAACACAAAATAGTCTGAGGAATTGATAATTCTATTAGTCTTTCCTCATAAAATTGCATTGTAGACTCCTCATATTTAATACATGTAACTGAAAAAGCCACCAGAAATCAGAAGAATTAAGTTCTTTTTTACAGAAATAAGAATTTTATGATGCCCTGCACCAAACTTGTGGTAGATTAAGTAACTTTTGCACACTCTGAAAACAGTACACAATCCAGATTTTGCCTCCAAGAGCCAGAGTGAAATCAGTCCATGCAACGTGGCTTGTCATAGTTTTAGTAACAAAACAGCAGAGTTATTTTTTCCACTTGCCCCTTGTTTTTTTTTTTTTCTATGAGTAAATATATTCTTGCCTGGGATATTATTTATTTTACAGCAATAATTAAGATAAGCATGATATATGTATGCTGATGCAGTAAGTTACTTGTCTGGTACAAGCAGACTGAAACTAATACTGAAATTAATAACTAAAGCCTAGAGTAAAACTTCATAAGGTACAGACATACTTTTCAGGAGTGCTAAGCATCTAGCAAGTACCTGAAGTTTAAGAGGGCCTTGAAGTCCTTATTCAAAGATCAGTGTATATTCAGCCTAATATTATATATTGGTTTAATTATGTTCAGTTAAGCCTTAGTTAGGATTTCTATTACAGCTTGGGATATGGTTCTCAGGCAGTTCATGCCAGATAATCCAACTAAAAAAGGTCCAGACAGCCATTCCTATCATCCACTACATCAAACCAGTGCTTGAGAAAACAAGGGGCCATAGCATTCAAGGAGCTTCTCTAGTGAAAATTAACCTGTGTGCCTACAGAAATGGAGAGAGAAACTAAAAATAATAATAAAAAAAACAACCAGTTTTCAGGTTGATCAGCTTCTTAAACAAGCCTGTCTCTTTGTTCCAAAAATGCTGCCATTGGCATAAAGACCAGCCAGGAGCAGAATCTTAATTTATGAGAACTTAAAAAGGCAAAGAACCTCCTTTTTCCATTTCAAATAAATTGAAGTTTTATGTTCAGCATCAGTACTGTTGTAGCCTGCTGCAACCACACATCGTGCAGAACTGCAGTAATACTGCAGAAAGAATAATTTGGTGTAGAAACAGAAATTAGCTTTTATGTGGATTAATTCCCTGACTCGGGTTTCCACAGGCCTGAGAGCAGCATTGTCCAGAGAGTGAGATGAGGGTGAGAAGGAAATAGCTGGGAAAGAGGGATGGGAACTGTCTCAGTCAGCAAATCTGTGTAGGCCTATAGCCCAAAATTAACTCATATCAGAAACACACCCCCTTAATGAAGGAAGTAAAAATTGTAATCTGAAGACAAAAGACTGTTTGGCTAAACAGGCTAAATTACTGACTTCATAACTACAAAACCCTTATTTTAGCTACTACATAGATCCATAGTTTTATAACTCCTATTTAGAATTTTTCTTTCCTGTTCCTACAAAACAGCTCTGTAAAACTATGATACTGACACTACAAAAGAATGTTACATGGATTAAAATCCACACCTTTTAAGGGAATGGAAAAACAAAACCACATAATCTTAGAAGTTCCCTGCTACAAATGAAGTTAGAAAAATGTGTTTAATCTGGCAGTGCTCCTGTAATGACATTCCAAAATCTTCAGACATGGCTGAGCATAATTTGCTATGTCATTGTGTCTGCTTAGGAACTCTTCAGTCACCTAAATACACAGTGACACTTAAAGTTTTTTTCATTCAATCACAAAGATGCAATTTGTCAGCTTCTGAAAGCCTCACAGTAACAAGTCCTTTTATCTGGGGGCGGTTCCCAGAAATAATGTAGGTAACAAAGTATCTAAATGCGAAGGCGGTGGTGGAAATTGAGGCTCCATTGAAGCATAGAGGATGCAGGTCAAACCAGAGAGAAGAAAAAAAGCATCTAGCATACGAGCTGGCAGCATCCTTCAGTCTTCAGCTGCAAAGGTTATCTGTGTACAAAAAAATTTCTCCAGCAATGACCGAGGACGCTGCCATAGGGACATACCCTCCTGCCAGTGCCCTGTATCACAGATACAGCAGCCCCGGCAGGGAAACTGAGATCCGAGGGACAACTGGCGCATTTATCATCGCACCAGGAGGCCAAACCAGCCCCTCCCGCAGCTCCCAGGTCTGGCAGAAAAGCGAGGGAGAAACCGGATTTGGTATAATATCCAAATTCATTTGACGAGTAGGAACCGTAGAGATTCGTTATGTAATCGAAGGGACGACAGAGAGGAACGCATATTCGCAGGGTACCGAATGTTTTTTGGGGTGGGAATGGGCCTCCGGAGACCATGGAGTCCAACCCCCGCCAGGCAGGGTCACACGGGAACGCGCCCGGGCGGGTTTGGAAAGACTTCGGACAAGGAGCCCGCCCTGCCTCTCGCATTACAGAGAGCCCCACATTCGCGGGGCTTCGGGCAGCGCAGGACTAAAGGAATCTACGGCAGGGCAGGGAGCCCTGCAGCACGCTGCGGGCGGGGGAGAGAGGGCTCTGAGGGGGTCACCCCGCCAGCCCCGGGAGGGGCTCGCACAGCCCTACCTGGGGACGGGCAGGCTCTGCTCCCGCCGCCGGCGAAGGGCCCCGGCTCCGCGGGCAGCGTGACGCTGGCCGGCTGGTTCCTCATCTTCTTGGCTCGCTTCTTCTCCCGCGCCCCAGACATCTCCCCGGCCGGGTTGCGGAGCCTCTCCGTCGCGGGCAGAGGAGGGGAGAGGCCGGCGGGCGGTGCGGGCGGTGCGGGCGGTGCGGGCGCAGCCTCCAGCACGGACCCCGGCCCCGGCCGGGCGCTCACTCGCGGCGCGGCCTCCAGCGGCACACGTGGGCACCCACGCCCCGGCACAGCGCATGCGCACTCCCCGGGCACAGCCCTGCGGGACTACATTTCCCAGAAGCCCCCGCGGGCGCTGGTGGGCGGGGCGTCCGCCGGTAAGGGGAGGCAGCGCAGGGGGGGAGGTCCCGGCATTTGCTGCAGCTTCGGCCGCCCTTACAGCCATGGCCTCGCTCGTGAAGAAAATCATCAGCACTACTAAAGCCCCTGCGCTGGGTCCCTACAGGTAATGCCTTAGCTAGGAAAGATGTGAGAGTCTTGGCGGGTAACAAGTTGATCGCGAGCCGGCAGCGTCCTTGCGGCCAATGCTTTCCTGGGGTGCATGGGGAAAAGGGGAAAAGGGGCCGGGAAGGTGGAGGGAGGCGATCCTGCCCCTCTGCCGGCTCTAGCGAGGCCACACCTGCAGTGCCCTGTCCAGTTCTGGGCTCCTCAGGACAAGACAAGGAGCCGCTGGAGAGGGTCAGCAGAGGGGCACAGAGATAATGAGGGGTCTGGAGCATCGCTTTGACGAGGAGAGACTGGGGGAGAGTCTGGAGGGCATCGCATCAATACCTGTAAATACCTCAAAGGCAGGTGCCGAGAGGGTGGTGGCAGACATTGTTCAGTGGTGCCCAGTGACGGGAACGGCAGTGGCTGTGCATTAGAACACGAGACGTTTCAGCTCGGCATGAGGAAGAACCTCTTCCTATTGGGAGTGGCAGGGCATTGGAACAGGCTGCCCAGGAAGGTTGTGGAATGTCCCTCCCTGGGACATCTCTTCATCAACCTTCGTCTCCCTCCCTGGAGACATTCCCAACACAGCTGGATGTGCTTCTGTGTAACCTGCTCCAGGTGACCCTACCTTGTCAGGGGGTTTGGACTGGGCGATCTCCTTCCAACCCTGACAGTTCTGTGGTTTTGGGAGCGGAGGTCTCTCGGGACACGCAGGGAGCAGGTTCTGCTGGAGGGGTTTTGCCAGGTCACCCTGGGGTCTGTCAGGCAGGCCTGGGGCTGCCGGGAGAGCAGGAGCCCTGAGCAGGAGCCAGTTGTGGTAGCCCCTCCCCAGTGACCCCCAGGGACACCCCAAAACACGAGTGGGGCTGTGGTGCCACGGCAAACTGCAGCCCCGTAAGGGCAGGGGTGTACTTCAGAAAGTCAGTTTGGGAAAATAAGTCTGGAATCTGTGGTGAGCAGCGAATGGAAAAATGAAAAAAAGGGAGAAGAGTGGTTGTTCTCCAGAAAAAAAAAAATAAGTGGTGGCTAGAGACAAGCATGTTCTGTAGGGAAGCTGGAGATGCTGACTGTGCAGGTGTTGGAGAATGAACGCTGAGTCCAATCCAGGGCAAGCTCGGTTAGATGGAGAATTCAATGCCTGGAAATGGAAAATTCTTTCTTATTTTTGAATAGTTCTGTTTTTTCTAAAACATAAGTCTAAAAACTTAACTGCTGTAAAAATATGTAAGATGTTCAACATTTTCACAAGTATGTTGTTATAGCAGTTCTGCACATAATTAAAATAAAGGAAAATCCCAGTTTTCACTGGAGAAAGGTTTTTTTTTTGCAATTTGAATATGAAAAAATGTTCAGTCATTATAGCAGATTCTTATAGCTAAAGTACTGAGGGATTTTTACCAGGACATTTTCTAAGAATTTTTAATTCTGTATTCAGGCTTTGTGTTCACAAGAGCACCTTCGTGTCTTCCAGGTGAATTTTTGTCTCCGTTACTTTGTGTCTGGGCTTTCTATGCTTCAGACTGTGTTTCTCATGGGCGTTATAAAGATGGAAAAATACAAAGTGTAGAAGCAGAGGAACATGACACAAAGGTTAACTTCTGTAAACAATAAACTGTTGGTGGATTGCAGCCAGGGGCCTGGTATTGCTTGGCATCAGGAGAACATCTAAGACACAGGAAAGCAACAATTCTTTGTCTGCACACACATACCACCATCCCAGCCTTCAACATAGCTTTCCACTCCAAAATGTTGTGCTTATTGGTAGCTTTTTATGAAATACTGCTTACTATGCAGCCTGTTAAGTGTACGATGGGTCTAATATCAATAGGTTTATCACTAACTTGGTTTATCAGATTTTAGTAAACTTGTCAAAGTCCAGAGAGCAGAAGTTGCACAAGAAATAAATGCCACGTCTCTGCTGTGAAGTCTGAGCTTGGTTATGCAGGAATGAGGGTTAAGTGTAGAATGAAGAACTGGGGTGTATGGGCTGCATTCCTGGTTCTGCTCCAGCCCTTCAGCATGCTTTTTGGTGACCTATTTTTTGCTATTTCCTATTGTATTTTTCTTTTTCCTTTACTGCATCCATTTGCCAGTACCTCGAGATAGATAGGTAGATAGATATAAAAAAAAAAAAAAAGCACATATCTGTGTATGGGTCTATATATCTCATTAATGTTATTAACCTTCTAAAAAGACACTGCAGAGATACTGCTCTTGTATTAATCCACAATCATTTGTGTAAAGAAGATCTGATTAGCAAAGAGCATGGTTCCCAACACCATCTCTCTGACAGACAGTGTTGTTCTATAAGTGTCAGCCCACTTATGCATTTAGGTACCCTGAAGCCTGAATGACTTCAGGCACACATTCACATCCCTGCTGATTAATGAGCAGCTACGATTGGCCCTAATTATGAGGTGCATCTGCGCTCAAAGAATGATTTGGGTTTGTGGAGGTGAGGTTTCCCCTAGCTTCACTCCTGCCTTTGAGTGCAGTAGAAATGTCCTCCTTGGCTGGTAAATTAGATTGTTCCTAGTCTCAGAGAGTACAGGATTCCGTCGGTGAGCGCACCAAGGGGAGGAAGTTGAGCAGAGCAGGGGACCCAATAAGGCTGCTGCAGTTGTTGATCTGGCAGTGGTATCAAAAAGCTTCAGCTTGTTCTTTCCCAAGCTATTAATGATTTAGGACTCTCCGAAGGTCTCTGTTGAGATAAACATTTCAGTATCATTTGCTTTGTGATAAGCAGTAGAAGACAATCTCTTTTACTGGAGAGCCCATGCCTTCTTGTTGCACAGTTCTTTGTGCTTCAAACAGAAACAGAAGTCGGTGCTCTGGAGCCTCCCTCCAAGCAGGAGTGGTAGGAAAAAAAAATAAAGAAGTCTGTGTGTACATACACACATTTCTACCAACAAGACTGTGTCAGCTAGAAAGCTACTTCATTTGCTGGTTTCTCTTCTTTGAATGGCATCGTTCTGTGATTCATTCCAGTTTCTTTTAGTTGATGAGGGAAAAAATAATAATCCCCATGTTAGGTAGTTGACCCTATCTGACAAGTTACTGGCTCTTTTTTTCCCCTTATGAAATTACAGGAGAATGTAGGACAAGCTGTAAAAGGAAAGATGGGAATGATGGCATGGCTCAAATTGCCTAACCCCATCATTTGACTGAGTCCCTGGATTAGGTTGGTCCCCTGTGAAGTGAATGGATTAAGATTAATCCAGCTGAGTGAATCTCAGTTGAGAGATGTACTAAAAGTATTCTCTGAATGTGTCCCTCTTTTTCCATTGGCATTAAAGGGAAGCAAGCCATCTATTTCAGACACTTCAGGGAGGTGCCTAACTCTAGTTTGTGTAGCTTGAGAGAGTTGTTGAATGGTCAAAATGATGCATTTTCTTGTGGAATGAGAAGAGATATGAAAACCGGTGTAGACACGCCATTGATGCTTTCAAAAGAGTATTTCTATAATTTCTTTGCAAAATGTTTTAAATTATTGGTTGAAGATAATCAAATTGTGTCTCTCACCTAATGTTTGTTAGACAGTTTAAATCTTTGTTTTCAACTTTTAACCTCTTCGTAGTAGAAACATTAATAATTGGCAGCTCAACTTCAGCAAAAGCACACTTGACATTTTTATAGAAATGTTTTGCAAATAGCTTGAATTTTGCATTCTTCTGAGTTAACCCAGCCAAGAAGTAGCTGAGGTTATTTGGCGAGAGTGATTGTTCTGGGGATGGAGTGGTCAAGGTGTTTTGCTGACTGGCCAAATTCATTGCTCAGGAGGAACACTGCCAGAGAACCAGGGTGCAGGGTATCACCTCCCAGCTGTAATTCATTATCATATTGCCTGTTAAAGAAGAAAAACGTAATATCTCTTTTGACTCTTTTTTTCTTTCATTGTTCTGCAGCTGAAATTTAGTTGAAAGTTATTGTCTGCTTCTCAGACTGGCATGGAATATTTACCCGGGCAGCTGCAAAAAATATTTTTATTTACTCTGCCTTCCCTCTGTGCTATCTGCTGCGTGGAACCTGTAGCTCAGTTTAGTGTTGTGTTGCTGCCTTCATACCTTGTGCCTTTGCAAGAAACAGGGTTTATCTCCTCAAGGGCAGAGCTGTCACTCCCATAGCTGGGGTAATCCCAGCTCTTCAAAAGCACCAGCAGATCGATGCATGACTGCATGTGCATAACCTCAGTCTTCTTTCTGATTATAAAACACTGTAGAAAAATTTGAAATGTGCTTTCAGGGCTTGAAATTTGCAATGTTTTTGTGGGGAAGCGTTAGACCTAAAATGTCACCTGTGTTTTCAGCCAAGCCGTGCTGGTGGACCGGACGATGTACATTGCAGGGCAGATAGGGCTGGAGCCTTCCACTGGGCAGCTCGTCTCTGGAGGGGCAAAGGAGGAAGCCAAGCAGGTAAGAAATCTGCCAGCAATGAACTTGTAAGGAGTTGGCATGTGGAATTAAACGTGGAACTGTGAGAAATTGAGGACACTAGAAAGCATGTCACATCCTCCAGATGAGGGAAAAGCAGGAGGAAGTCATTCCATCTTAACTAACGCTGTCATTTTTTCCAACAACTTGGAGGTCAGGGTAGAAATCTGTTCCAGGTAGGAAGGTGAGAAAGAATCAGTGTTTGAAGCAAATGTTCACACCCCAATAAAAACCCTGGCTTGAGTCAGGGAAAGTTTTTCTTCCCCAGCAGCAAAGAGGTGGAGTGAGGTAATAGGATGAGATGGAGCTGCATCATGCATTTACATCAAATGGATGGATGCTTTAATATTTATTAGATGCTCCCTTTTATTGATTTTTATTTAGGCCAATCTATTTTTTTGACAGTTGAGGTTTTGCTGGTTGAACTTACAGTAAAGTATGGATTCAGCCAAGTCACAAGTCATATTTACATACTTACATAAATATAACCCAGCTGATAGCTAAAAGATTTTTGTTTAATTTTTCTTTAGGCTCTAAAAAACATGGGAGAAATCCTGAAAGCTGCGGGCTGTGACTATGGCAATGGTAAGTGCTGCTGTGACTGTGGCAAAGAGGTGGTTGTTTTTACCTGAATTAAAATATTTTAAAAATCAAGTGACCTTGGAAAAAAAAAAGGCAATTTGCTAAACATTGAAATGTTACCAATAGCTAGAAGAAACAAAAGAAATTGTGAATTTAGATTAAAAATAAAATAAATTAATCTACATGCAGGTCTTTGGAATGGGTATCAATGGGACACTGCCTTTCACCAAAAATTCCTGGAATGCTACTAATATTTTAATTCCAACTGGGGAAGCTCAGGTACAGACAATGTTGCAGTGACATCAGACATTTTAAGCACCCTGGGCTTTGCTCCAGATGAAAGCAGGTTTCTATCTGTGCTATTCATATTCTAGGCACTCTCAATACTTTTTCCATGGAGGACTCTACTGGTGGAGCCACACCAGGATTAATGCTGGATTAGGCAGTGAAAAATTCTAGCATAAACTATATTTTCAGACCTTCTATGAACTTTTTTTTTTTCCTGGCAGCAGAAAATTATTGCCAGCAGCTGGCTTACAACAGCTATTTTAATTGAACTGCTTATCAGTTCAGTCCTCTTGGAAGAATTAGGCTTTTTCAGAGCTAGTCAGGAATGGCTTAATTCCTTAAAATTTTATTACATACTAGATGCTCAGATTTTTTTAGGTGGTTCCCCAGGTTGTAGCTCTAATGGTCAACATCTGCAAAACTTTTCAAAATGTTTAGAATATTTCAGAGAAATGTATGAAATAAAAGCAAGAAAGGCACTAAAGTTTTTCAATTTTTGTTTGCAAGTCAGATGTCTGAAGTAACTGCACTTATATGATTTCTAGTTGTGAAAACTACAGTTTTGATGGCAGACATGAAGGACTACAATGATATTAATGATGTTTACAAACAATGTAAGTAGATATTTTGCTTGTGTTTTACCATTATGGCTTGTGAAACAAATTATGTTCATGGAAGTCATTGTTTTAATGAGTCAGATGATGTAGTTCTCTATTCTCTGAAATTCCTGTAGAAATTTTTTTTTAAATTTCATTTTCAAGTATCAGATCAAACAGAGGCTAATTTCATGTGGATTTGTGTTCTACCATCCCATTAACTAGCTCACTGTCCTGTGAAGATCAGCTCCTGCTATCCCTGCAGGTTGATCTCCTTTGCCTCTTTATCTTGCTTGATGCTCTGCTGCCCTGGCTATAATTCTACTGTAGGCAGCCTTCAAGTGCTGAATTTCAGATTTCATATCTCCATTTCTTTAAAGTCTGTATCTTTGACCAATTTGAGAATCACTGTTGTGGGACAGGGCTTGTTCTTTATACAAGGATGAGCCATGCAGCTCCCCTTGATGTAAAAAAGACAACAGTGCTTGGTCAGCAAAACTGAACGTAGACTGAAATAGGTGATTCCAACAAGCTTTGTTGTGCAGAATAATTTGGGGCAATTTGCAAAAGCTCCTTATTTATATAGCTTTGTCTTTTAATTAGATAGCAGCATCTGGTCTCATTGATGAGCAAGTAACACAGTCTCCTATCTGTCAAAATGTACTGGGGTGTGTGTGTGCCTAAGCAGGGTAGAACCAGACCAGCTGCTTGCTTAATAACTTTTTGCCTCCAACCTGGGGTTTGAGAAAGCAGTTGCTGCTGTTTCTTAATTATGTGAGTTATGATGACAATGCAGGACCCTGAAATTGCCATTAGTAGCACTTTTGTGCTGTCACTGGTAAAACTTTCATTTCATTATGCAAATTTTGTGGAAGTGTTCAGTCAGGCTGGACAGGACCTGATATAGTGAAAAATGTTCTTGGCTGTGGCATGGTGGTGAATTGGGCTATGTGATCTTTAAAGGCTCCTTCCAACCAGAACTGTTCTAATATTCTACAAGCACAGCTCTTGTATCTTTACCAGTACTCTTCCCCATGCCTTAGCCCTGTTCTAATATCTGTGATTGTCAGGTCTAAATGGGCATAAAGGAATAAATCAAGGGCCTATTTTTCCTCTGTTTTCCTTTGATATGAGTAATGTTGGACTCCTGGTGACTTTATGTGAATTTGGGATCTTCGCTCATTACTCTTTTGGCAGGGATCTGTTTCTCTCTCCTGCTTTTTCTGCAAAAGAGCCATCTCCCACTCCCTGGTGTTTGAAACTAGATGATCACCATTCTGATTTAATCTTCCTTTTTCAGCCAAGTTGGTGTTAAGGCCCTGCAGTGTCAGCACAATGCAAGTTATCACAGGCCACTAGGTCACAACTGCAGCTGATGCTTGGGGGTGAGTGGTGGCTTGCTGAGATTGAGAGCAGGCAGTCACCAAAACAAAACAGCAAGGGGGAAAAGGTATCTGGCATAGAAGTCTTCTAGCCTTTAACCTGAAACTGTTCCAATGATTGCATTTTATACAGATTACTTTGAACTGTGTTTTATCAAGCCAAGTTCAGTGATTGCTGGATGTTTCTGTTTAAATTACAGTTTTCAAGGCAAACTTCCCAGCCAGAGCAGCCTATCAAGTTGCTGCTTTGCCCAGAGTAAGTGTTCCTTTTCTGTCTACAAAAAAACCTCAAAATTTTATGGAGTACTTTACTACTGAAGCACTCTGACAGCTTTTCTTATTCTGACATAGGTTTGATTGCAATTATCTTAATGAAGACTCTTAATTAGTTTCTTAAGTGTATTATTGTTACTCCCACACATTATGAGAGATCTGAATATGAGATACACATTTCCTTATGGTGAAGTATAGGTAAAACATTAGAAATAAGGTGTTATGATCCTTGAGTAAGCATAAATTGAATTTACAATATTACTAAACACTGCTAAATCAGTAACATTACTGCCAGAAATATAATCCCTCTCAAATGTCACTCTGTTCTTACAAAGTTGTGTTGTTCATCCAATTGCTTCATAAAATAGATACATGAAATTCCTAATATGTTTCTTCATTTGTTTTGTCCCAGGGGGCCAGAGTTGAGATTGAAGCCATTGCCATTCAGGGACCTCTCCAAGATGCTTCAGCATGACTATAAATAGAGACTGGATACCTTACAATGACAGTTTTAGATTTAGTTAATACTTCTCCCTCATATCCACTTCTTACAGCTGACTAACAGCAGTTACACACAGTTGGAATCAGTAAACTTACTGAGGGAAGGATGCTTTTTTCAGGACTTACAGTGAGTTCTCTGCTGGCAAACCCTGAAGTGCCTGAGTCCTGCTAAAATGAGCTGAGCCAGATTGCAGGACAGGACCTGCCCTTCCTGGAGGTGACTGGACATTCAGATATTAAGGTGCATACCTGGGTGAATGTATTTGAGTTATATTATGGGTGATCTGGACATGGAAAACTGTACTGATTTGTAATAGTAGGTTTTTAGTAACAATTTTAAATCAGAAAAAATGACTGAAGTGAAAAAAACAGAAGGTCGGAATTGCTTAGCATACATCTTCACTTCTGAGGAATTTTACTGTATTTGCTTCAGAATTTTCTTAACCTCTTTCTTTACATAATAGATTACTGTTGGGACTCAGATTTGTTCATATGTAATTAAGCAAATGCTTAAGAAAGTTAATATTAATTTCAGAAAGAAGAAAATTGTACTTTTCTGAAGTGGTACCTTTATAAATCAGATGAAAATTAATATCTACCTGTAATCTTTTTCATAGCAATTCAGCTTTGACTATGTTTTGATTTAAAAAATATAATTAAAAATGTTTAATGAGAATAAAATGTAATTGCAGCTGCAAAAATGTGCTTGTCTCTTATGGGAACAAACTTTTTTTTTCTTGATTGTGGTTTGATACTCCATTACAAAAAAAGTCTCCAGCTTTCTTACTCAATAACAAATAATTTGAGCCAAAAGAATAGGCTTATTATCTATAATAATAATCCTAATAGCTAAGGATAAAATTCTCCAGGATAGAAAGCCTTCACCTACCATGTCATTATAGGTCTTGTAATTTATTTTTGTTTGTAATCCTCTGCCATTAAGGTCAGAAGCATTGTTCTGATGGGGTGATTAAGCAATATTGAGAAGTCCAACTGGTCATGCCACTAACTTATCCTGTGCTTCTGTATTGATCTTCTATCAAGTAGAAACGGATACAGTATGTGAGAACAGTCACCCCTACTCACCAGTCCTAGATTTGATGTGAAACAGCCATTCCTTCTTTTCAGTGAAGCTTATAAATTGTACCATTACAGAAAAAGATTTGTAATTGTCACAGGAAATATATGCAGATATAAGAATTTTTATAGTATTATTTTGTTTTCTTTGGCAGATAATTGTTTTTATTAGAAGCAAGATAATGCCTTTGTTATTTCAAACAGCAAACTTCCAAACAACCTTTGAAAAATGCCTAATTTTTCTCTAAATGAACTTCCTATATATAAACTTTGATTAATTTTGGCTCCTGTTCGTTTTCTGTCTCCTTGGCTGTACTAATAATGCAACTTATGCTCTTAAGCTCTGACTCTATAAGCAATCCCACCAAAGCAAAACCACGGTCAGGCTTGTTAGGAAGGAGTTAGTCTAATATGGCTATGATTTTATAGGAAACACAAAGCAGATTTTCCTTCATTTTGTCAATTAATAATAATTTAGAAGAATGTAGTTGAATGGAGTTACATTTAAATAGGGCTTAATTCCTAATTTATGTTTGGGTTTCTCTGTTACAGCTGTGTTCAGGTGTAATTACTTGGTTGGGATTTATTTCACTGATTTGCAGGAGACTTTGTTCAAGTTCAGTGTAAATCAAGCTGATTTCAGGAGTCTTGAACATGAGCCAGGTTCAGGCTTTTATCACCACAGTCACGAATCCCTTCTGCTCACCCGTGGCCTGCAGCCTTTGTGCCCAGCTCAAACCAACACCAGATGGCAGCTGCAGTATTCCCTTTTAGCTTTATGATTCTTCAGATGAAGACACTTGTAGGTTTTTTTTTTACTATATATTTAACTCAAAGCCATTCAAGACATTTTCTGGATATGTATTCTGGTACAGGAAGTCTAGAATAACTAAAATATATTCTATTCTTTACAGCTCTAACATAGTAGTTTTCAAAATAAAAAATCAGCTTTCCATGAAGAAGTGTAAAACATTTATTTTATTTAAGCAGAGTTTGTTGTAAAGAACAGAATCAAATAATATAAAAGGCCAACACTCATGCCTCTTCAATAGGAAAAGCCTATCTCTTAATTTGCAAACTACTTATTACATAGACATTTAATAAATCCACTTTTAAATAGAGGTATGTTAAAAACAGCTTTGTTTTTTGCCTTTGCTAGACTGAGCTGCATGCAAAATACAAAGTTGCAATTCAGCTTGTGGCATCCTGATTTCAGCAGATTTAAAATTTGTTTCTATCACATGTAACTAAAAAACCACAGCAAACCAGGTCTTCTCTTTCTGTGAAAGTAAAGCAATACATGAAGTACTGAAATGTGTATGTTCTACCAGGTGTTTCTTTCAGTAAGACTCTTTCTTCTTTAAATTATTATATTCTCTACAGATTAAACAATGCAAAAAAAAAAAAAATTCAGTACCTAATTTTAATAAAACTGTGTTGTCTTAAACTACGTAAACTACCCCACCCTTCTTCTACCAGCACCTGCCTTTGCTGCAGTGTTTACCTAAAAGCAGTTCCTCACTGAGTGAAAGAGCCAACCCCAATACAAAACAATCATCAAAAATGCTTGACTGTATTTAAAATTTTATATATATATATATATATATATATATTATGTTGCTTGAGATCTGGAGGTGTAGCCTGTAAACACAAATATTGAAGCATATCCTTTTTCCAGCCTTTTACCATGAGACAGCTCTTTGACAGACCAATTTCTGCTCCTTGCAACCTCTGTGTAGTCCCAGGTTTGCAGAGGCAAATGACTGCAGGCACTGGCCCTTTCTCCACAGCACATGCTTTGGTAGCTCCCAGACCATGAATACTAGATCTCAATGAAATTTAAATGGGAGAGATGTCTTATTTCTCAAGATATGAATGTTCAGCTTACTTCTAGCTGAAGGAACATTTTGATAATTTAAACTTTTCACGTTTAACATAGTATCAAGCATTATTTCCTCTTTAGGAAAGGAAAAAAAGAATTCATCTGTTGTGATCATAGAATATGTAAGGATGAAGATGATTGAGGAAGACTGCTGCTGTTGAGTCACTGAGAGGTTTATATTCCTCTTGTTTTCATCTGCATTGCTTAATGGCCTGAAGAAGTTGAACAGTGAGGAAGAACATACATAGCCACCTGTGTTCCTTGTCACAACAGTTGTAGAAAGTGACTCTGAGGTGAGCAGCTCATTTTGATTCCCTTGAATCTTCACATTTTCTTTCCAAGTGCAGTCTCCTCTGTTGCTATGAACACTACTCATCTCTGTCACAGAGCTCCTGTTGGTTTTTGCTTAAAAACAGTTCAATGCTTGCCAGACTGCAATTCATGATCTTGCCAGCAGTCAGCCTGTGTCTGCTGATTTAATCTCCTGCTTTGGAGTGGGGCTGTGCTGGCAGGGGCTGGACAGAATTCCCAGCTCACTGGAGGAAATCAGCCGTGAGATGCAGCTGAGGATGATATATATTGGGGCATCCTGGCATGTGGCTGTACACCCAGCCCATTCCTTTGTCACTTTGGGGTGTTCTCTTTCTGCTCACTACCTGTTCCCCCACTCCTCAGCTCTCAAAAGTGCTTGGTGTTGTTTTTCATGGCTTCTTTTCATGGAATGATTTTGAGTATGTGCATAAAAACTTTGACTATTTCTGTTCATATTTTTGATGCTCACTTTAATGTCAATAGATGTTTTTAACAGAATTAGCAGCTTGTTTTAGCTTCTCTATTGCAAAAAATCAGAAAAACTTAAAAAAAATAAAAATAAAATGACATCTATCTAGCAAAAATTCCCCAAAAAACCCAAAAAAGTATGTGTCTGGGATTTAAAAGTTTATGGTGTTGCCTACAGGAAGCTGACATTAAATAAGAATGCTGCTAAGCAGAAAACCTTAGATTTAGTGATACAGCCAAGAACTATCAGCTTATACAAAAGGTTAATAGGCCAAAGATATCAATTAGATTATTTAATACAAACCAGAGTCAGCTGGAGTCAGACATGTACATGCAGTATGAAGTTATCTCTTAGAGGGGGTTTGTGTCATCTGCTGGTGACAGGATTTATGTTAAGTCCTTTTGTACAATAAAGCTAATAAAAGAGCAATATTGTGATTGCCATTTTTAGGTAACTGACCTTTGTCCTACATCCTTATGCTGAGAATCTTGTAACACAGTCTCCAGCAAAGTATTTTATACAGTCCCTTTGCACAGGACATAGCTTCAAACTGTGCCAGTGGAGGCTCAGGTTAAACATCAGGAGGAATTTCTTCACGGAAAGGGTTGTTAAACACTGGAATGGACTGCCCAGGGAGGTGGTGGAGTCACCATCCCTGGATGAGAAATGACTGCATGTGCCACTAACTACCATGGTCTCGTTGACAAGGTGGTCAACATTTGGACTCAACTAATTTAGAGGTGTTTTCCATCCTAACTGATTCTATGACCCTGCAACATTCACCATCAGAACAAATCTCTATTCTTTATCTGACCCAAACCACAACCCATATCTAGGGCCTGTTTTCACAGGAAATTTGTTTGAAAGTACTGTCATTCAGCTTCATCTCCAAAATGATTATTTAGCATTTTGGAAAACAACCCAGACAGTCCCTGATAGCCTGTTTCTCCAGGAGGAAAACACTACAAGCAAATATAATACATAACCTTTTCTTTGGGAGCAGGTTTATATTTGTCTCAGACAGATTTGTATTTTCTCTCTTAGAAATCCATTTTAGAAGTCACAATTGCATATGAGGAGAGCTACACAGCTAAAAACAGGTTACTATGGACCATGAATGTTAACAGCTGTGAAGGATCTTCTAGAATTCATACAACTAAAACATCCTACTCAGTTAAAAATGCCCTCTTCTCCCTGCTTCTGCAGAAGTCATCACATATTGTACTACAATCCCTTCAATGGATTTGAGTTTAAAAATGGGGAGTGAGCAGCACACAGCTGGGTCCTGGAGATTGCATTCTGTTATCTTCCATTTTCTGGAAGTCTCACCTCTGCATTTAGTTGCATTTAGCTTGGTAAATGGGCACTTTCCTCTCCCAGTCCTTTATGTGCTGTACACTTCAGCAGCTGCCTACATTGGTAGTGCAGGCACTCAGAGGAACTGCCTACATACAATAATTTAAAAGAGAAAACAAGCTACACTCTATTCTTTATCCTATATAAGGTTGGTTGAAGGTTTCAATGATTTGAAGTCAGTTATCAGAACCTGGGAAAAAACTCCTAATTGAAAAAAGGAAGGATCATACTGCTGTTGAAAAATTATCCTGGTGGGTATAGAAGGCACTCTGTGGCAGGGAGATGAAAGTTTGGGTATTTCAAACACTTGAAGTCTTGGCAGCTTGACTTCAAAAAATCTCTATTATATAAAACTTTTTATGATGCCTCCCATTGATGTGTCTGTAGCTTGTGGTTCAATCCATAAAATAAAATCTATTTTTCCAACCCAATAAAATTTTTAAATCTTCATGTGAATAGAAGAGCAGGCCCAAGAAGAGAACGTTCATTGAGATATCACTTCTATGCCTTGTTATTAGCTGTCTCTGAAACACAGGGAAAAAAATAAATTTAGCAATTAATTGAAGGTATAACTTGATATTCACTAAATCAGACAGGAACTCAAAGTGAAAGTTCCCTGGAAGTATCACAGGATGAAGGGGATATCTCTTCTTCTCTCACATCTGTAAGAATGTTCTGTGTGGACATAAAAGCAACCACTGGTTCTGCTTCCTCTTCCCCCATCCTGTTCATGCACAGTCTTCCTGGTACAGACATGGACATCACCTCTGTGTGTCACTGCTACAGTCTCGAGCTCCTCCTCACCCTCCTGCCTCTTCCCTTAACAACTTTTGAATCACTACATCATTCCAGTCAGATTTGACACAGAGGCAGACACTTCATGGACAGTAAATCCTAAGCAAGGACAAGAGACAAAAGGCATAAATTGAACTACAGGGTACTACCTTTCAATACAAGATTATTTTCTTTTTTCTGTAAGGTCAGTTAAGTTATGGGAACAGGCTGCCCATAATTGATGGAGTTTCCACCCCAGGAGATTCCAAACCCAACAGGACAGCCTGTCCTTCCTTTGAGCAGGGCTAGACAAGTTCCAGAGGTATTTTCTACCTCAGCTATTCCATGACAAAGGATGGCTAAGGAACTGTGGCCAGCCCCTGAAGCTACTGTTGGCCATCAGCAGCTGAGAAGCTCTGGGGCTCACCTGATAGCCACAGTGTCTGGCTTTCCCAGCTCAAAGCACTTCTTTCCCAGCTAGAGCACTCTGCAAGGGTAGGGAACACTGAATTGTGGTGTTCCCTGAGGGTGAGTAGGGAACACAGGAAAGGTGGGAAATTTGCGTGGGAATGAAGGTGACCAATGGAAGAAATCCAGCTGCAGTAATTCTCCGTGACTAAGAAGATTGCTAATATAACATGAAAAAAGCCTTTAATGGTTTCAAATTCAACACACTTAGCATGTCACTGAGCATTCCCTTGTTCTTAGCTGAACATCAGCTACTTTTAGAGCCCTTTTTTTTTCTTTGTTTAACTAGGATCAGCTTGTATCCTCTTAGTATTACCTTCCTAGAGAAAAACCTGTGAATGTTTTTGTCTTTCAAAATAAGAATTTTTCCATTCCCTTAAGCAGTCTTGCTTTCCTGCCCAGAATCTTGCTTTATTTCTTTGATATCCTTTCAAGATGGAAGAATTGCTCCCTTACACAACAGGTTTAAATGGTCACTATTCCATTCTTAGCATTGTTTGCTCCTCTTGCCTGCAGCTGTTCTCTGAGCTGACACAGTGCCCCCCCATCATCTGAACTGCATTACAGAGATAGAAGCAGGGCTGCTCTTTCTGCTCTCTTACAAAACTGTTAGGGAGAATACTGTAAAAGCAGGCAAATACAGGAGGAATTTCAATAAAGCTGTAATCATCACTGGGAATGATGAAATTTCTGGGAATGTTCAAGACCAAGTTGGATGGAGCCCTGACCAACCTGATCTAATGGGTGGCATCCCTGCCCACGGCAGGAGGGTTGAAACTAGATGATCTTTAAGGTCCATTCCAACCCAAGCCTTTCTATGATTCTCTTACTCCTCAAGAACAGGAAAATGTTTTTTGAGGTTTCCTAGAATCAAGTTAAGTGTTTTGCTGAATTCACACCACAGAGAGATGATTGTTTGCAAAAGCATAGGCACTTTTTAAAAATACATGATTTTAAGACATTAAAACCAAGTTGATTGATTAAACTTGTTTTGACTCCATTGGCAAAGCTATCTGGCATAAATTTAAAGATCCTGCAAAAGAACAGTTGTCAGTGGCCAAGAACTGCTTGTCTTCATAGGCTAGCTTAAAAAATAACCATCTGTAAAGATGAGCAACTGTCAAACATGAAAATTAAAGGGAGGTGAGCATTTTTTTAATCATGGCTGATCTAATTTTACTTGGGTGATCACAAGGTCACAAAGGCACATAAGCCTTGACCAAACTGCTTCATCACCACCCTACTTGTTTTACAGACTGCAGTGCTTATGCTGGAAACCAGAGGGAGAAGGTGATTCCAGCTATTGCAATAACATTTGCTGGGGGAAAGGAGGAGTTGTCTGCATTGCCTGCTCCTCCTTTTCCACATTTCAGCCATACCATAGGGTAGCCTGAGGTGGTAGAATCACCATCCCTGGAGGTGTTCAATAAACCATGTGGATGCAGTTCTTAGGGACAGGATTTAGTAATGGACCTGGCAGTGCTGAGTTAACAGTTGGACTCAATGATCTTAGAGGTTTCTTCCAACCTAAATGATTCTGTGATTCTAATTCTGCCTTCTGTGGCATGTACATGACAGACTCAAGTTTCTTAGTGAATGAGGAGGAGAGATTCTTAGTGAATGTGGAGGAAGAAGAAGAAATAACTTTTGTAGCAAGACTGTGGTGACAGAATTTTGACCATATTCTCAAAATTTGCCAAAGGGATAATTTTATCCCCTTGAGTTTTTCTCTTTACTGGTATGACAGTTTTCCAGAGGAACTTTATTTGGCCTGTGACTTTTCCTTCCCACTGTGTGACTGAATGTGCTGTGTAATGTGCTTTCACCACAGCACCACACTGCTGATTTCAGCTGATAAGGAGAACAAGGAGATCTAAAATGACTGGCATAGAATGGAAATCACAAAGCAGCATTAAGGCTTAGCTTACAAAAACAAGCCTGCAAATAATAATGAGCAGAGTCATGATTTTAACAAAGGTTTTTATTTTCCAAGACTGCATGTTACAGTCTGTCATTCTTCCCAAAGAGGGAAAAGTTATCACTGGTAATGCCCATGTATTATATAAAGATGACCCATGTAAAAAGCATGACTTCCAATTGCTTGCTTTCAGAAATGTCTTTTAATGTAAAGTATTTTTGACTCTCTCATGTAAAAATGAAGAGAGTAGCTGTATGCCTACAGGGGAATAACAAGATATGTTCATTAAGGACAGCAGTCTTTGCTGTCTCTTAAACAATAACCCATGTGGTCCTTCCCTCCTCTGTCAACATACCTATCTCTGTCGCTGCTGCACTATCCACAGCTTCTCCTGTTTCTTCTTCTTTTGTTTCAGGCCCTTCACTCACTGTCTCACTGAGCAGCTCAGTTTCCACCTGCTCTCCCGTCTCACCTGGGAATGGTAACCATGGAGATCAAATTAGGATCCACTAAGAAAAAGCACCACGTGCCCCAGCTCCTTTCTGTAAACCTGATTTTGCTCTGTAAGCTCTCCAATGCCCCTTACCAAGGTACCCCCTGAATGAACCCACAGAGAACAAGCAGGACGATCCCACTTTTCATCATGCACCTGTATGGTTGTCTCATGCCCATGAAGTTCTCCAAATGCTTTCACAAAATTGCCTTGATGCTGTATCCAAAGGAAATCACCAGTACTATTTCTGTTCAGATTATTTTTCCTGGATTTTATTTCATAGGTGTGCAGTTTAATTTGCAATTGGAACAAAACAGAAACAGAAAACATGGTAACATGCAAGTCTGGCTGCAACCCTGCTTTCCCAGGGAAGCTTCTGCCTCCCATAGCTACAAAACATAAAGGGAAAGCAAAAAAAATGCTAAGTATCACATGAACCAAAGCATAAAAGTAGAAAATCCCTTCTTCATCAGATGCCTCTGGAAAGAGAATGCACACAAGTTAAGGTATTACTTCTACCTTGGAACTAATAGGAACAAAACTCTTTTCCCCAAAAGCTTCATTCACTCGCTCTGCACAAATCACTCAGTGCTAAAAACTCCACAACTCATCTTCAGCCAGCCAGACAACTGTTAACATGTTTCCCCTGATGAGAGGTGACAGCGCAAGATCCCAGGCATGCTGCTCTGCCTCCGGCACTGCCCTGAGGCTTAGAAATGGTGAATAATGAAATTGGAGTTTGCAGCTGGGCAGGATGATGTGTTTAACAGGTGAGCAACCTGTCATTTACTGCTTACATAAAACAAGGCTTTATTCCGAAGGATAGGTTCCCATATTATGTAGAGGACAAAATTTTTTCATGAAGAGACACTGGAGAGGAGAAAGCAATCCAGTGACCACGCTCAGCTACTGGGATGCAAAGGATGAGATTGGTACAGCCAGCTCAGAGACATGCAGCACAAAGCCTCAGAATTAGTGGCAGTGTGTGTCTGGCTCTGGACTTCACACAGACCAGTCCTACTGCACCTCGCACCTCTTCAAGGCAAAAGTGGAGCGAGGATGTCTCCCTGCAGAGAAATACTCCTCATGTGCTTCACCTGCTTATTCCCTGAAGAAGAGCTACCCCAGGAATGTATCTGATTCCTTGCTGAGCTGCTTTGTACCGTTTAGGAGAAATTTGATTCCTGCTGTGAAGGGTTCATCCGGTGCATGTGCAGTCCATGTCCTCTGTGCCCAAAGATGAGCACAGCCTGCAATTTCCAGGAAGGAGCACACCTCCTGCTAAAGATTCCCTCCACAGCACCTGGAAATACCCATCACCTCAGACACCACTGCTCCCTCACACAGCCTCTCTCCCCACCCAGTCATCTCCAAGCCTTTGTGCAAAGACAGCCCTACATCTCTGTACTGCTACTCCTATTCTGCTTGTCTTGTAGCCAAGCTTCTAGAACAGGCTGGACATGCCAAGTGTGCAGCAAAGAGATGCTTTTTCTTCTACATCCAAGCATGCACCCTCCAGCTTTATGTGTGCAATGACAGTTGGTTTATAATTAGTACACGTAATCGAGCCTTTGGGCTGTGCAAATATTAAAGAATGCGTCTGAGCTACCCAGAGACACAATGTTTTAATTTAGGGGTATGGTGGGACATTTTACCTGCTAAGAACAAAAAGCACATGAAATGAAATAGCAGATGTGGAAATGCTGATTAAATTTATTACAGCTTGGAGTTGTAAATCTGAGGCTTCCCCAGACATATTCTTCTATGCCTCACATCGTATGGACTCCCTGGACCAAATTCTGACTCCAGAAGCTCATTTGAGGCTCTTGGTAAAGCCAAAAGGACCCACCCAGAAGTCCCTAGAGGTAAATTTTGGTCTCCTGAATCTTTGAAAGCACAGTTATTACCCTCAATAAGGTGGTCCTCTTCAGTAATATGTACTTTCTCGATGACTTCCACTACTGAGCTGTCACTGCTCTCTACCAGCCCACTGTCCTCTGCTGGTCCTGGAGATGGTGCCCCCGCATCTTCTCCCGCTGCTGGCGGCGAAGGCTCCCTGCTCTCCTCTCTCCACACAGAAGGCAGCTCAGGGCTCTTCTCCTCTCCTGCAGGCAGGGGCTCGGTGCCCTCTGGCTCCTCCCTTTTACTGACCGACTCTGCGTTCCCCTCCAGGTCCAGGATCGTGGCTGGAGCCTCCTCTCCTGGCAGCTGCTCGCCCAGATCGATCTCCGCAGAGGCGAGGCTCACACGCTCTGCTGGGTCCCACTGTGCTTGGTCAGCTGCAGTTTCACGGTCACCTGCAGTCAGGGGGTTTGCACCTGATGATGCTTTTAGGTACAGTAGGGCAAGGAAAGGAAAATGAGAATGACAGGTCATTGGTGAATGGGCACATAAGCTGGATGACAACTAAACCCAGAGTGAACCACAAAGAGCTCCCTCCTGGCTATGGATAATACTCCTTCACAGGTCTGCTGCACGTATCCATATCCAGTAGAGGATGATGCTGCTCTTACATTAAAAATAAGTTTTTATTTGACACATGTAATACATTTTTATATGAAGAGAGCAAGTCAATGTACTATTACATCTTTCCTTATGAATTTGCAGTGTGCAGGTGGTTTGCTGGTGATGGGACACTGCAAGGCAGAACCTTTTCCTGCCCCAAACCAAGCACAGGACCAATGTGGGGAATGTGAGGGAGTTGCTGTCCTGGGCTGCATGTGAGAAGTTCTGGGGGTACCTTCAGGTGGACTGAATAAAAACTCTGAGAACCCAGAGGATGAGCAGTGCCCACTTCTTAAAATAAAAACCACTTTGTCTTTTTCAAAACTACCATATACACTATATATAAACTACCATTCATACTATGATTTGTCTAATAAAAAATTCAACAACAGGAAGCCTGAACAAATTAAAACTTCCACTTCTTTCATCTTTCATCAACTTAATGGCTAGTAAAGCAATGGGTTTTGACAGAAAAAATTATGAATAAAGAACTGACAAAATTGCTTTGACAGGTATTTAAGGATAAAAGCTGAAGACTCAAAATGAGCTATACCTACCTATCAGACTAACTTATTAACATTCAAATGAAATTCAGTTTGACAGGATTTTGTACTTAACCTTTTCCTAAAGAATGCCAGGATGAAACCCCTGGTAATTCAAGCATAAAATCTGTTTATATAATAATTACAAAACTGGAAAAACTGTATTTTCTGAGAAAATTATGACTGCTGTGTTCTGCAGTAAGCAGAATCATATGATACTGTTTACACATGAACACATCTACACATGTTCATACAGACATAGATGAATGGGGAAAAAAGCAGTACACCCTGCTCTTAAAACATCTGCTTGAATACTGCTGCCCTTAAAGTAAATTTACAGCTATTCTGAGACATTCAAACAAAACACTTCCCCAGCAAGTGTCACCTAGTCAGCATGTGCCTACAGACCCAGGGAAGGATGGGTAAGCCAGAAGAAGAGCAAGAACTGAGAATCTGTTGAGACAGAAAGCAATTTTGACCATGAGGCAGATAAAATCTCATTTGTCCCAAGAACTGCCAAACCATCCATGTTCCTACTAACCCCTCTGAAATTGGTACGGTGATTTAAAATGCGACTCGAACAACAGGAGGTAAAATCAGCTACCCTGCCTCTGACAGCTGCTGAGGGGCAGGGGAAAGAGCAGAGCCCACGGGGCTGAGTGTCAGTCCATCAGTGTAATTCTTCTGCCAACCTGTTCAAGCCACTTTTCAATCTGTTTACACTCAGTCTCCACTATATCCAACAGTAATGAGGGCTGCAGCCCACTTACATCCCCTGCAAAGCACATCGTGGCTGGTTTTAAGCCTGCTGCTGGTCATTGCATCAAGCAGCAGGTCTTGCATTATGAGAAACAGCAAATACTTTTCCCTGAATACTTTCTCTAGATCTCTGTCACACTTTGTCTTCCAAGGACTCTTTTTCCTAAAATGAAGCTCAAGGTGAAACAGATACCCAGTCAGAATAATAGGGAGAAAATCTTAGACTTAGGCTATTATAAGCAGTGATTTTAAAAAGCAATGTATGCTCAGAGACAAGACATTCCATCTTTTCACATTTCTGGTTTTCATCCCTTTAGATGCTTTTCATGCCTTCACCTTGCTCAGTGCCAGATGGACAGAGAGAGCATTTAAAACCTACAGACAGAAGCAAATGAGCCATGAAAATTATCATGTTATATAGAGTCTTTAGTCATGCTAGCAGTAAAAGAAACAATTCAAATGTATTATTACTAAGAATCTCCTGCAGCACCTATAAACACCAGCCCTGTAACTTCCAGCTAGCCCTCTGTACATCAAAATGTTTTATATAAATTGGATTATAAAATACTGCCATGCAACACAGGATCTGCACTGCTGGAAGCATTCCTCCACTCTCATCTGAAATGCAAAGAATTCCCTAATATGGAAAAAAAAATCCTCTAAGTAATCTGTTCAATTCCTTTATCCCCAAGAAAAATGAAAATCATGTGGTAGCCAGGATTCCTAGGATTCTTTCTAGTTTTGTTTTATTTTTAAATTTAAAACTTTTATTTCCCCTGCTGTAGACTATTTCAGCTGGGGAAGCAAAGAAAAACACAGCGAATGTAAGTGGGCCACGGCTACAGCAGTTTCCTCTTTGCTTTCTTTCCTTTTGGAAAAGTCTCAAAGTTTTGTGAGCTACAGATCAATGGAAGAAAATTAAATACATTTTCCTCTATTAACTTATTTAGAGGAGTGGGGTTTTTTTCAAATTACCTTCTCTTATTAAAGTAAACTAGAAAAATTTTAACATATCTAGTTAGATATTGCCAAATTAATGCCGATTTTTCAGCTGTAATTACAAACTGCACTTCATCCTCACCATGACATTACAGTATGCATTTAGTACATTTCATGACCTATCCTGCCATGAACATGTTTTTATACAGAATAATTCAAACACTCAGAATAAATTATTTCTGCTGTTTCCTTGATCCCTTCAGTGCTCCTGTGCAGGTATCTTTTAGAGGAGGATGGAAAGGGAGCGGAATTGATACATTGACCAGGTGAACGAGACAGCAGGCACAGCATAAAGAGGCTTCTCCTGAGACTTTCAGCAGGGCTCCTCGGTTTGCAGATGTGTGCCGGCTCTGCACGGGCACAGACAACGCTCAGCCCACACAACCTGCTCTCCTCTGCACTCACAACACAACACACAGAACACAAACCCATCCAAAAACCATGGATGCTGCAGGCAGAGTAACAACAACAGATCATAACTCGAGAATAGAGGAAGGAAATGCAATGAAATGAAATGCAAACAACTTTTTTTTGTATCTGCCTTCAAGGTGTATCTTTCTAGAAAGAACAGCTCCTGTAACTGCAGCATTCAGGTCCTTACAGAAGGGTTTCCAAACCTTCCTTGGAGCAAAGAGCTAAATATCATGAATATGGAGACAAAGTTCTGTTTTACTTCCACTGGATAGAAAGGATATTCTTATGGAACATCCTACAAATATACCTTGCTCACAAAATTAGTCTGCTGTGACTTGAGCCAGTTAAAGCCCCGGGGACACTGCCGATGCTGCACACTATGGGGAGGATTGTGCAAGAAAACGGAAGGATAGTGGGGTCAAATATTGCAAGTTCACTATTCCATTAAAAAGGGAAAGAAAGGGCACTAGACTGGCAAGGCACTACACAAAAGGACCAACACCAGGACCTGTCTGGAAACTAAACAAACAAAAAGAAAGCCTGCGAAGCGGAGCGGAGCGGAAGGGACTTAGGCTTTCATTCACAAGAAACACCAGTTTCGAAGCCGTCACTCACGCGGTGCAGTTCCCTCCGCTGCGTGGGCACAATCAAAAGCCGAGGCAAGCCCGACGGGCTCCTGCCCCCGCGGGGTTTCCGCGGGCCGGGAGGGACGGGACGGGGCCACCGTGGGAGCAGCGGCCCCGCACCCCCAGAGCGCTCTGCGGGCAGCCCCCGCCCGGCTCCCCGGCCCCGCTCACCCGGCAGCGGCGGCGGCTCCTGGGG
>VWZN01010509.1:168127-190479 GCA_013396955.1 Regulus satrapa | reverse complement strand
ATACATAATGAATTTCCTGTTTTAACAGACTTGTAAAGGAAGATTTTTCCACAAAAAAGTGCATACTTCAGCATGCATATTGATAAAATTTTATCCTCAAAATTACTCCGTAAAAAAAATTAAAATAGAAAAGTATGAAATTCCAAACTATTGACAATTTTTTTTCCTATTTTTCCATTAGAATAAACAAAATGAAAAAAATACCCAAGGCTGGAAGCTTACATGGGACAATAATTTCAATTTATAATTAGTCACTTGAATCACTATGCAGATAGCATGTTGCAGAATTATAAATATAAAATTCTTTTTCGGTTTTTTTTGTTGGTTTTTTTTTTTTTGGTTCACCTGGTGTGTATGACAGAATACAGAACAGAATGCATTTTATGTGTCTCTGCTTAGGTACATAATTTCTTTTGGAAGTGTTCTCAAAGTTCANTTTCTTTTGGAAGTGTTCTCAAAATTCAGATGAACAATCAACAAGTATGATACCATTTCACATGACTGACACCTAGGATCCAATATATAATCATAACCAACCTGCATTACTTAGATTGACTAAATAAGATATTCATCAAGATAAAATCAGATCTGGAACCTCATTTAAAGAAAAATGCTAAATCAAAAGCATTGTTTGAAATATCAATGTGTATTAACATACCCACTAATGTTCCTTCCATAATACATCTTCATATCCTTAAGTGAAGTCAGGACTCATTGTGTTATCTATTTATACATGTACAGTTTCTTGTTTCTAAATTGACATAGTGATTTATTTACATGGAACACAAGTAACAAACATGATATAATGTATATGCAGATACAAGATCAATGAGTGTCCAGTCCAAGAGAAATACTTCATTACCTAAATTCACTTGAATTTTAACACCCCCATCAGACAATGTTTTGTTTTTTTAAATTCTATTCTATGTAATCCAATGCTTTTTTGTGGAAATCTGTGAAATCATTAATAGAAAAAATATTATACAGGATAAGCAGCTTATATTTACTACATAAGCCTTCCAGTGATGAGGATGCTTAATTTTATTTTTTTTTTTTACATTATAAAAAGCAATTGTTGAGAAAATGCTATATCTAGGTCTCCATGTATCACTACTAGGGAACAGAATTTTGGCTGGAATTGTTTATTTTTCTACCAGCTTTTGTTCAGGTATTTATAGGTGTAATTTGAAGACCAAAGGATATATTCTGCCCTCATTTGTCTCACCATAACAGCACACTGGCAAACTTACTGCAGTGCACCTATAAGAAAGCACAAAGAAACATCAAAAGAAAATCCATGAAGTACAAATTTGTAGGATCTGCAAGAAGTGTTTATGTAGGACTGAGCATATGTGTAGTCAGGCCTCTGAGACTGTCTGACAAAGTGTGAATAGCAACAGGATTTTAGTTTAGATTTTGTTTTGTTATTTTGATTTGTACCCAGTCTCTTCCGTGTGAAATCAGTAGAACCATCACCAATTCACACCACTATAATGGTGTGCAGAAGTCAGCCACCTGATTTTTTTACTTATTTTGAAAAGAACTCTGAATAATTGAGAGTCTCTATAAAGAAGGAAAATTATTACGTGAAATCTGGAGCACTCTAGCTTCCATCAAGCAGACAGAAAGAATGTCTGCTATTTCATTATGAAAATCCACCAGCAAGAGTTAAGTGAGGTGGGAATGATAGCACATAAACCAGATCACAACAGCTGCACTCCACGTCCACTGCAGTTCCAAAGAAAGAAGGAGAATTAATTTTAATTGTATTTCAGTCATTGGCTTAGATGATCTGGCGGGAATGCAGGGACCTTGGTATATTTTTTTTTTTCTTGGCTGTGGTCCATTTTGCCTCAGTATTAAAATAATGGAATGCAGCCATAATACCAGAAACACCCTGGAAGAGGCTTTGTATAGTCCAGGAGACGAGCACATTCTATATGTCTGATTTCAGCTGGAAAGGCCACACCAGCATGTGGAAGTCTTGTAGTGTAAGTGAGAAAAGTGTGATTAAACTGTAGGGAAAGCCTTCCTTCCTGACAGCTCTGCAAAGCTGCAAGGGACAGCCAAGTATTAAGAACTGTGAGCGCATATATTAAGGAGGAAGGGTGTGTTAAACAGTTAAGACATAATGACCTTGTTTCAGGGAGCCATAGTAAACCATGATGTGCAAGGAAGTTATGAACTTTAATAAAATTTGATATCAGATTGGCAAAAACATTTGAATAATAAATTTTGTAACTTCACCATTGGCACAATACTGATCCAGGGAATCTAATTGCTATGGTGGAACAAATTTCTGTCATTATCATTTAAAAAGCCATGTCCAATTAATTTTTTTAAGTTTTCTGTGTTTTGGTTTCACATTTTTCATACTTTCCCTATGCTAAATGTTAGCAAATAAACAATGTGTGTTATGGTAGTGGGGTCGCCAGAATTCTTCTCTTCTTCTCACTGTAAGGAAGTTTTGGCTTTATCTCTTTCTCTCCATTTCAGCTTTAGCTATGACTGTATATTAGTGATTTTTTAAAGAATTGGTAAATGCCAATGACTTAGATGTTAATGCTGCATTTATTATCAGTATTTTCTTGATGACAAACTGTGTTTTCAGAAAAAATGCTGGGTTTGGATAATAACTTTTCTCTATTTTTATGGAAAACAGAACAGCCACTCCATAGTTTTCTCTTTCATCTTCCTTTTATAAACCAGATTTTGACCTGTGGTAACATCACAAAACCTAATCAAATCCTACTGAAATGCTACAGGTGTGATCATATGCCAGAATAAAAATTATCTGGTCAAGTTTGAGGCAAATGAAGCAAAGCATTTCTGTTGATGTGAGGGCTCAAACTGAAGTGATCTCACATTAGAGGATTTTTTTTTTCTGTTTCTCTCTTTTCACTTGCCAAAGCTTCAGAATGGTTTTGCCTGAAATCTGCAAATCAGTCTAATTTTGTTGGACAAAAGTAGTGGAGTCGAAAGGGTTGTGCCAGTGGGCTGGCCTGAAGGAAAAGCGGACACTGGGAGCCACATGAGAGAGCAGTAAGCTGTCTAGTAAGGTGTGTCCTGGCAATAGCAGAATACAGCTCTTGTTCCACCAGTTTTGGAAGATCTATGAGAAGAGCAGAGCGAGAAAATGCCTCTTAATGTAGTTCTTTGTTGTACAAGGAGGAACACCTTACCACCCCTTGCAAATTCTCTTACTCCTGCATATTTCATTTAAATACATGTGAAATTTCACAGCTGAATTTTGCACAAGTACAGCAGTGGAAGATGGTTGAACTACTTTGGAACCTTAATCACTAAAGCAGTATCCACTGTTCATCATTGTTGCTTTTAAGATGAAATTATATGATTCTTATGATCTATAATATATTGTTTTGTCATATTGACTGAAATTGGTTTTGTTCAGGCCCATACTCTGGTATGCAAAACCAGGAAGCTAAGCTTGATGGTTGCATCTGCTTTTCACCCTTAGATTTGGAAAGTCTTTTTTTCTCATCAAGTAACATATTACAATTCCCGTAGCTATGGATTTTGCCTCTGGGCCTTATCAGGGGTTAGATATGTCTCATAGAGCAAGCTTTGGTTCATAAACCATAATCAGATGAACACCCTATATAAATATTCTTTCATGTACAGTAACCTTCCTTCCAGATTTTGGAAACCAGTCACAAAGTAAAGAAGGGATTTATTTCTATATCCAGTACTGTACATGTGGGTGAGTACATTGAAATAACTAAACCAACATTGGTCCTCCATGTTATCCTTCCTCTGTGCCTGAAGGAAGTTGTCATGGTTTAACAGCCTTCTCTAATGTAAAAAATAACTAAAATAATGAATTTTTTTTTTCGCCAGTTTTGTATTTAAGATTTTTCGTGCTTGATTTCCTAAAGACCAGCTAATTATAAAAATTTCTTACCTGAAAAGCCTGGCAAATCAACTAAATTGCCTTACATTATAACTTGCATAACTTTTGAACAAGATAGTCACTGTATTCCAGGTCGTCTATATGTCCTGTTAGGGATCAAACATTTATTTCAATCAAATAAATCTCTGTTTTCCCCCACTAAGCAGTGTTATATGTCTGTGCTGAGTTTGAGATTAAAAGATCAGGGACTATGAAAACAATTAAACATTTGTTCTACCATATCCCTTCCTGAAAAAGAAGAGCTTCTCTGTGAAAGAAAAACAACAAATTCATAGTTCTTTTGGAGGTAGGATGCAGTGATCTGATACAGATAAGATGCACTCCTTTTGCCCTTTTCAAATGTTAAGCTATCTAATGCAAATATTATTTTCCAGTAACTGAAATCATTCATTTACCCACACCTCTAGAAAACCCTGAATGCAAATCTCTCTCACACACTGAAGTAGCTTTCACTAGCCTATTTTCATGAAACACTTATGGCTTTGTACTGTGACTGTTGTTTCCTCCTTAAGATTATAAAACATTTTTTTAAAGTTGCATGAAAGCAAAGAGTACCTAGCGGTTTATTATTTCATTTCTACATTTTTTTTCTATCATAATTATATTAAACATCTGTGTTATAAGTCTTTGAGTTTAATTTTTAATTTCCATTTTGTAGAGTTTACAAATACTTTTAGTACATGTATTATGGATATTATATGTTATGTTACCTGTAAAGTCATCCTCTACTTTATACTTACTCTGTAATTTCACCTGAGTCTTTCCTGCTTCTCTTTCATGTTGTTTATTTTACAGCTAAATTTTAAATTTTATTTTAGTATAAAATATATGTCTTTTACTTTTTGCTTTTCTTTGTAAAAATTAGCAATGATTTAAAGCCCTAAAGCAAACAGTAAAGCCGTATGATAGAGAAACCAGGAAACAAGAACCACTTCACAAATATAAGGCAAACAAGCTGTCCTTAAACTGCCTCCTGTTGATCATACAGAGCAGCCTCAAAATGATAGAAGGGATTCAGCCAAAATAGGAAGTTCTTGTGGTGAGACGGCTGATATGGTCAGGCTGGAAAACCTCTCAACTGTTTCCTGTGGTCACCCAAATTCCAGGGCCTTGCCGAACCGGAGGACACTCTGAATAAAGGATTTCTTAGAATTTGCTCTGCCGTAGTCAGAGGCTCTGCAAATGGCATGTGACTGAGTACTGAATTATTTCAGCTCCTTGAGCAAACTAAGATAAAGTAGAAAAATCCAGCTTAACCTGGAAAGATTCCCATGAATAAGAGGTACCACAGTCAAGGGAAGTTTTCTGTGTAGCTTTTCAGGTATTTCGGTGCTTTATGGCAGCCTTCACCTTAAGCTGGCTTCAGCACAAGAAATGGGAACTCTACTGACACCTGTTACTGCATATTCTTACAAGGATATGTCAAAACTGTGAGTTTGGTAGCTACAATCACATTCACCATGAAAAGTCTTCCACAAAAAGGGTGCAAGTTGTAACTTGCAAATTATCAGATACTGCCTCAAAGCTCTGCACACCCTCAATTTTTCAAACCCTGGTAGTAGGCAGAGGGAAAAAGAGGAAGATCCTTACTTTCCTTGCAGATATTGACTCTGAATGAAGAAATAAGTGCTGCTGTATTGAAAAGGTTTTGCTGGAAAACTGATTTTCTTTAGAGGACCTGAAACATAGTTCATTCATCTCTGTACCTTGGTTGACAGGCATTCAACTCTGCTCTAAACAATTGTGCAGAACAGATAAAGGTAACATTACCATCTCCTCTATGCAGGAGGGGAACTAATCTGTGAAGGTACTTGCCTGTAGCCAGTCTGCAGAGCTGGAACAAAGCTGGCCTCAGGCCTCCCATGGCAGGACTGTCTCAGCATTTCAACTCTGTTTCACTGTTCAATCTCACATCCATTTTAGTGGATCCCAGGTACAGGAACCTCTCTGGAAATCTTTTCCTTCCTAGATCTAGAACACTGATATATCTTCCCCTCTCTCTGGTTTTGTACTGTCCTCCCTTTGGTGATCCTATAACAATTGCATACAGTTCCCTTTTGTCTAGTGGTATTTTGTTTTCACTCATGTGCTCAATGTGTAAAATAGAAAACTAATACTTAAATCTAGCATTTGTGTGACAAAATAGGATTTAGGCATATTTAAATGTTTGAGTCATCTATCTCTGATGACGAAGAGATGAACTAATTTTTATTTGAAGCCAGAAACTCACCTGAGCTCTGATAAGAGTCAGTGGAGCATACACACAAATCCTTCAGACGTGATCTATTTCACTTAAAACAACAGCTTCCACTAATCACATCAGCTCTGCTGGTAAATAAAAGAGAATGTGAAGGTGCTGGCTTTCTGCCAAGAGCTAGACTCCTTCAGGCAGATATATATTGAAAAAAATCTAGATGAAGAAGTCTAGCACGGAGCCATAGAGAGATGGATAGTAATTAAACATTGCAAAATCAGAGTTTCAATGATCAACTTTTCCCTGGCCCTCTTTCATTTAGCAATGTAGATACACCCAGTGGGTTCATAATTTGTGTTCCTAGTGTTCATTTCATGGCTCTGAGAGACAAGGATTTGCCTCTTTCACACATGTTTATAGAAAAAAAAAAGGGAGCCAATTTCCTGAAAATCCAAATTTAGGTCTGAATTACCGCTTGCAAAATCTTTATTTCTGGTGAGTGTAAACTCCATGAGTTCTTAAAATTTCCTTCTGCAGTTTCAGATATGCCTTATTGCCTGTTCCTGCTCATAGGAGCAGGTGTTTTACCCTTTGAAGAGATAATCAGACTAGGTCCTACTTCTAGGAGCCTCACTCTCTGCTGATCATCATTCTTAGTTCAGTGATTTCAGTTCTGTCCTTGAATCTCATAGGCATCACTATGTTCAACATGCCAGTTTGTAAATCCCTGATTGTTTCTGGGATTTTTTCTTAAATACTACATGGATATTTAAATATGAACTGTTTCTTTTTTGTTTTAAATTTTTCTTCCATTTATGACCACTTCCCAAGATTTGAACTTTTAAAAGTCTTGATTTTCTCTGAACTGGGTTTCAACTGCTCTAGTCTACTTGTAAGTATTGTGGTCATCATTTTTTTGTCTGTGTAAGCCAATAAATGTGTGAAATATGCAAAATCAGATTGTTCACAGGGGAAAAGGCGTCTGGTTTTCAATAGTGGTGATTGATTTCTTTCCAAACCTAGTCTTGTTATAATTATTTGTTACCAGATACAGTATTTAAAGAAAATTTTATGAGTATAGTTTTTGGCCCAAATCCTTGCTCTATGGCCCTTGCAATGCAGAAAGGATGCAATTAGATTTGGTAATGCAGCCTTTGAAGGTATCTTCCAAAGAAGTCAGTTCAGCCTTTATAAGGGAAACTGTTCAGAAGGAATGTCAACCACCTCTGAGCTAGTTCAATTTGAACAATTTAATTTTGAAATGGAGCCTCCTGGGCTACTGTTTTTTTCCAGGTTATTGATCTCATGAGTTACTAATCTTCCATCTGGAAACAGAGAGAATCCAGGAGAGGCAAGTAGAAGAGTTCCAAAGAAGGTCTGTGGAAACACTGCTTAGAGGATGTCAGAAACTAGAGGAGCATGGTGTGATTGCCATTGCACAGCAGGTGCAGTGGTTTTATCACTAAGGAATAAAAAATTATAAGATCTCTAGTTTTCTTTACGAGAACATCCCCTGAAGGATGATATGAGGTAATTTTCCCAGAGGGAAATGAGTGGCCATGCTTCCTCAGCCTCGTCTTACTGCAATAATTTTTGAAAAGGGTGTGATTTGTTGGAAGGCTGAATTGATGCCGATGAAGCAAATGGACTGAGTGAAAAATAGCCACTCCAGCTACAAAATGAGAATCAATAACAGGAGAGTTTGCCCTCTCCATAATCTACTTACTGTACAAGTGATTCACCCTGAACCACAGCTCAGTCATTCAGAGGGAATACCTCTGGTCTCACTTCCAAATTCTTACTCAGAAGTGAGTAGGAGGAGGTCCCTATTTAGTAGTGTGATGGATTCTAGAACCTCATCTCAGAACTCCTTGGCAGGATGGAGACAGTTTCTCTTGGGCCTAAGTTGAGTCTGAAATGTTTAATGTGTTGAGTCATATCATGAAGTGAAGTAAGTAAGGATGAGAAACAGATCATTTGGGTGAGGTCCAAAGTGCAGCATGCCTAAATCTGGGCTTCCCCATCATCACTCAGAGTGGGATAGTTTGCCCTCAGCAAAGTTATTTTTTTAAGCATCTTTAAAAAGCCAAGTTTTCAACAAGAGTAATTAGTGGGGATTGGCTGAAGTCTATTTTTACTTGTCTACAGGAAAGAAATTTTTGTTTATTTGTTTGGGGTTTCTTGGTTTGAAGTTTCTGTTTGATTTCCTTTTTTTTTTTGCAGGATCAAAGAAACTCCAGAACACTGTACAACTCCAGTTGTACAGAATGATGGCAAAGTCTGAAGGACAGCCAAGGTTTGACACCAATACTCCATCTGACTACTTTTGAAACAACAGATTCCAATATTTGTACCTCTGGAAAAGGTATATAATACCATATATTTTCAGGTATCTCTCTGCAATAAGGTTGCATTCAGTAGAAGGTGATTACTCCACTAGTGCGCTTTAGGAAATCTGAAACAAATCTTCCATGCATTTCCCTTCTCTCACTAAATGAAAGCTTTGCTTTCTTCACTTTACTTTCCCCACATATGAAATGAGGGAATCTGAAGGACTACAAGTAGCATATATTCATACCACCATGACAGAAGCATAAAAACACAGTTGAAATACTGAATAACATGCAATGGCACAACCAAATAGGATTGCAGCTGAATTATACAAACCAGAATGTCTTACTGGGCTGCATGAGCCTCTTGCATTGCTAGAATCAGTGGGCTAATTACATGAATTAGAGAGAAAATATACCCACTCACCCCCAAAGAAACAAACACAAGTTGTTTTTGATGGTAGTGAACTGTCAGAAAATGAGGCAAGTAGAATTAATTATAATCATATTTTTTCTATAATCATTATAGAGAAAAAGTCTCAGTCGGAGGACTGTCTCGTCTCATAAGTTAAGAAATTGCATACAGGTAAGTCACTGAGGAGATTCCAGTTTAGCCTGGGTGAGAAACATTCTGGTTTTAATGGAACTTTCTTTATGTAAAGCAGAATTTTTTTATTTCATGGCTGTAATCCTCAAAGGAAACCGCATTTACCTCATAGATTCATCACAGAATGGTGCATATTGTAAGGGACCTTAAAGATCATGTAGTTCTAAACTCCCTGCCATAAGTGGCTGCCTTCCACTAGACCACGAGGTTTCTCAGGGCCCCATTCAACCTGGACTTGAATATTTATAAGTGCAGGGCATCCACAGCTTCTCTGGGCAACTTGTTGCAATGCCTCACCACCCTCACACAGAAAAAATTCTTCTTTATATATAATCTAAACCCACTCTCTTTCAGCTTGGATCCATTCCCCCATGTCCTGTCATTACATGCCTGTAAATGTTCTCTCTCCATCTTTTCTGTAGACTGCCTTCAGGTACTGGAAGGCTGCAATTATGTTATCCCACAGCTGCCTCTTTTCCAAACTGAACAATCCCTGTTATCTCAGCATTTCCTCATAGGAGAGGTACTCAATACTCTCTCCAACAGGTCCATGTCCTTCCTGGGCTGGGGCCCCAGAGCTGGATGCAGCGCTGCCATTGGGGTCTCACCAGAACAGAGCAGATCAGAAGGGCAGAATCTCCTTTCTCCCCTACTGGCCACACTGCTTTGGATGCAGCCTAGGGCACATTTGGTTTCTGGACTGTGAGTGCCAATGGCTGGGTTATGTCCAGCCTCTCATCCACCAGCACTCCCAAGTCATTCTGGAAAGAACGGTTCATTCTCCAGCTTGTATCGATAGCAGGGGTTGCCCCAGCCCAAGTGCAGAACCTTGTACTTGGTCTTGTTAAACCTCATGACATTTCCAGCCTTCTCAAGCTTGTTCATGTCCCTCTGGATAGCATCCTGTCCTTCAGGTGTGTCATCTGCACCACTCAGCTTGGTGTCACCTGCAAATTTTCTGAGGGTGCCCTCAATCCCTTTGTCTATGTCAGTACAGAAGATATGAAATAGAAGTGGTCCCTGAAGGACACTGCCATCTAATTTCCTGAAGGGACATGTAAGTCCATGCTCAAGGAACTGCTCCTTCATGCTTTAAGACTCTTTATGTTTAATATTTGTGTCTTCTTTAGTAAATTTATATCTGCTTTTTTGCACCTCTGCAACAGCTTCTGCCTTGGAAGATGTGAGCAGAACAGCTTCGATACTTATGTATCCTCCATGAGGAAACCTCAGATTAAATCTGAAACTAATAATTTTTCTATCTAAAGCCCTGGATGGCTCATATCAGCAAATAAAGTTCATGGCATCTGAAGCAAAAGCTCTATGCTTGACTTTACCCTGAACGTATTAGCTCTAGTGCTAATGTTCTCACAGCACTGAGCAGAAAAGTAGAGTATGTGTTCACTTTTATCTTGATTTCTCAGTGAGAAAAAAATTCCCCGCTTTTCCCCATCAGGTTGGAAAATGTACCTCTAGTTAGACCTCCAGGCTTGTGAGAGACTTGGAGCTGCACAATTCTGAGCACAGCTGGCCATCTGCCTTTCTTTATATGCTGGGTTTCTCCATTCCTGACCTACAAATAATCGCATGAAGCACACCTTCTTGGCAGTTGGTGGTAGAGAAAAAGAAAGGTATAGAAAAACAGTTTATTTTCTTTCTTTCTGAAGGTATCTGACATGCCTACACGCAGAGAAGCCTTTTTGTCTTGTCACTGTGCAAGCCTATTTCACATTCTCCAAACTTTTTTGTGTTATCACAGTGCCTTCCCCAAATGAACCCTTTTTCTCCCTTCCTTCCCAGGAAAAATGTTGTAGAAGATTGATGAAAACTAACATAAACCTAAACTATGAAAACCATTTTTCTAAGTCCTTCCTGGGCTCTAAAGGGAAAAAAAAAAAAAGGAATAACCAGTATCCTTTGCAGGTGGGGGAAGGGGGAGGACAGAGAAGGATTATGCTGCAAGTTCAAGTTGTCTTTGACTATTTGCCTGAGGTCTCATTGTAAATATCTTCTCTAAAAACAATTAATGAACTAAAGTAAAGTAGGACTGGGACAATGTTCCAGTGCTATGGTATTTCCTTATTTATCTCTTTTTTTGACTGAAATTTGCAATAAATGTGTCTCATTTTTTGTTTGCTTTTGTTTTTGTTATAGTAAATGTTCAGCATTTTGTGTCATGATGGGAATTTTAATGAATCCAAAACAAAAGCATTAGTGAGGGCTAATGCCCAGGATATGAATCAGGTAGGTACATGTATTCATTAGCACTGATTACTAACACTCTTTCATGCTATTGTACATCGTAATGCGGGTCAATCAGATGCACCACAAAAAGACTTATAAAAGAGTTACTGACACTTTTCATGTTCGCTTCCAACTCTGGATTGATCCAAAGTTTGTTCACAAAAATGCTGGTGTAATCTTAGCCCAGAACAGCAGAGCTTCCACTCTCTTTTTGAGAAGTACGGCCCTCTTGAGCGGTTTAGAAATGTAAGTGCCCAGAAGAAATGGGTCTTGAAAAGAGTCTGCTCCGAACAGCAACCTTTACTCATGTCACAAGTGAAGGAATGTTTGTGCCTACCCATGGGGAATTAACTACTTCCCCTTGAAGCCTAGCCACTTCAAAGATAAAGTAGCAGCTATTTTTGTTTCCTTCTGGTTTGTTTTTTTTTTTGTGTGTGTGTTTTTTTGTTTTTTTGGGTTTTTTTTAATCTCCTTCAGGGTGCTGAGATAAGCAACAGGTACATAGCGCTGATCAATGCAGCTTATTTTATAATAGACACTGGAAATCAGAGAAATTCCGACAGAGCAGTGGAAAAAGTCCCACTATGTGTTGTATAACATATAATATTGCTGGAGTCTCATTGGTAATCACAGTCAGCAGAAGCAGCACAATCTCAAACACAGAGACATTTGTCAGAGGCATAGGAAGATAGAATCTTACCTGATATAACCCTTTTTCTTTCAGTCAGATCATACATTAGATAAGTTTGACTGTTCTTATGCCTTTAAAACAACTTCCTTTTTCTTCTGCTTGGATAAAATATACTACTAATGTTCCTTTTTTTTTCCTTTTTTTTTTCTTTTTTCCTAAATTGCCAATTCCTTAAATGAAAATTTGATAATATGTTTTAATTTCAACAGCAATTTTTTTTTTAATTAGGAAAATAAGCAAGCACTCAATCAAAATATATCACTGTGTAATAACATAATGGGTTAAACCCTCCCTCTAGCCTAATGCTTCCTAAATGGTGTTCACAGCACAGACACTACTAAAACTGAGGCCATTCCTGGCTTTTGATGTTGAATTCTAAGATACAGTTTTAAGTGGAAATGGCCTTTTAGTATCACCAGCTTTTTTTCCCTTCTGCTTCAGATTTTACCACCGAATTTATTATAGTCATTAGAGCTGTTTACTACAGAAATGTGCTGCTAACCAATGGAGCACTTTGGCTTAGAAGATAGGGAATAAAAGTATGCCTTAGGCACAGAAAGAGTCACTTTCTTAGTATGTTAAAAGGTCTTTTCTGCTTCTCCCAGGGAACAACCAAACCCAACAGCTATTAGGTTATGTCCTAGGGAAGCAAACTCTCCTTTAACATCCTGTGTCTAGCAGGAGCCAGTGTGAGACCAAGCAGGACAGTAGTGATGATGGCTACCACAGAGCTATCATTCATACAAGGTGGTGTAAGTGCAATTTTTTCTGGTAAGATACAACTTTTTTCTGGTCTTCAGCTGTGCATTCTTTTATATCTTGATACACAAATTAGGTCTTCCTGTATTAAATAGATTTCTTCCATCTTAAGTCACAGTGTCCTCCAGTTGTAAGTTATTGTTTGCTTTTACGAAGTTTTTCTGCAGGTTTTAATCACTTCTTATTCAGCTTTTGCTCAGGAAATTTCCAGATTACTTCCTGCTGGATTTTACTCTGCTAACCCAAGTGATAAGCTAACAAGGACCTTAATGATTTAATTTCTCTCTGTTACTACCATTAAATGTATTATTAACTTATATTAGAACAAGTAGTGTTTATTCAGTCTTTTTCAGACCATGTTTCATTTGTCTTGGTTTTCTGCAGCAGAGACTGCAGCTATGAGTTTTGTAAATTCTCAATGCTTTCCTTCCTTATGGCTGAACAATTGAATTGTTTATACTACATTTCATTTCAAAGTACCTTTATGAAAGGAGAAGTAACAGATGCACACAGATGAGCTCGTGCAAAGCATGTAGACATTTCAATAGTTTAGTCTCAAGGGTTCTGCTGTCAAGTCTTGGACCTTATTATATCCCCAGGATTACTTCTAACAGTAGTAGTGGAGGTTAGACATCTGTTAAATAGACCAATAGCAGCTAAGCAGGATGAAATGGAAAAGATTCTTAGAAAAATTAAGAAAGGTTTGATAGTTTAGCAGCTGATTGGTGAGAAATAGGCGTCAATGTGTATTTTGTAATGCACACAATGTGAAATATTTAATCCAAACTTTGACAGCTGTCCAACACCTAGAATAATCTGTTTGGGATGAGATGGAGATCACATCAAAGCCATGAGGTGCAGCATGGATCTGATCCTCAGCCTTCATTCCTTTGTCATCAAAGAAAGCTTAGGAAGCACTCAATGGACCCCAACTGTATAGATCTCTAAGCTATTTAGAGGACTTTGGAATGGTTGCAGCTAATTAAACTTCTTTTTTTGTTTTTTGTTTTTTGTAAGAGAGTTGCCTCAGAATCAGTGAGACTTTGCTTAAGGTAGGGTTGTGGGCTTTGGGGAGCCCAATTAGCCTACTACACCTGCGCATCAGTGAAAAAATTACACATCTTAGGCACATATATAGGTAAAGACTACAGGGCAGTTAAGTTGGATGCTAAAGTATTTCTAAGGACCAAATTCACAGTTCTTATTTATACCTGATTGTTTAAAATAATATTTTGCCTTTAAGAGTGTCTCATAATTATATTAGTTCTCTAGGTCAAAGCACTCTATTTTCCATTCTTATATTTTAATAATTACCTTGTTATTTCTATTCCTTTTTATCCATTTACTCTTCCTAGTTCCTTTGCTTCCTGATCAATACATGGCAGAAACTTTCTCATCTATAATAGCAGGCAAATTAGTCTGAGGATGCAAGTGGTACTGGTAATTTTTCAGTAAATTATTCAAAAGGCTTGACAGATATTCCCACAGGGTCAGGCTTATCAACTGCTTGAGAAATTTTCCAGTGAACCCAGAATAATTTGAATTGGATTTTTGATAATAACCTGTAAACAGAAGTACTGTAAAAGGCAGAATAATGACAGACTCTGTGATAGAGGTCAGTCCAGGCAGAATGAAAATTAACTTAATCCCAAATAAATTTTTGCAGGAACTTAGAATGATTTATAGAAATCGCAAGTAAGCATGCTTTGGTCCAACTGAGAGAAACATTCTTGCTTTCAAATGTTTGTCCAAAATGAGACACAGTACAGAACTTAAAAAATTCAGCTCACTATTGTTCTTTGGAGGTCTGATTCATGAATCCATGAATGCTGTACAAAGACTCCTTTTGATTTTAGCAGACTTCAGATCAATCCCCATGTGAATTGCAGGAGACATCATATCAGAGCATAATGAAATAGAGATAAGCATCTGGACACATTCACCTTATTTTCAGGAAGATAATGCACCTATGTTTGACATATTGAAATTGAATACTGTGACAGTTTAGACTCCATGGTTCAAATAATTTTCTCTTATCAGAGTTTCTCTACTGTAAGCTAGGGCTAGATGTTTATTGTTATTTTGTTCCCTACACCATTTATGAGAGACCAGTTTATGGCTCTATGCACTTGATAATCTCATTCACCCCTCATGGCATCATTCCATGGATTGTTGGAAAGAAATTTTCTGGCTTCATTGAGTGCAGCTTTGCTATGAAAATTTGCAAAATCATGTAAAGTGAGAGTACAAAGAAATGGTCCTTTTCTTTCTCCACAAGTCCAAACACTTAAGGACCAAAACAAGATCCCAGTGGTTCTCTCCACTAATGTCAATGGGTAAGCTGGGTATGGAGTATACCTCTGGCAGGACACAGACAGGAAGGAAGAAATGTGTATGTGCTATCCCTCTCTCAGGCAGGTTGACTGAGGTTTACTAATTGAAGAAGTTCATATTGAACCAGACTGTGCTTGAAGTAGAGTACAGACAGTAGTGTTTTACATCCCAATGCCTAAATCACACTCTAACTGATGCCCCTGAGGCTCATTGTGTGCATTACTGCTGCATCTCATAACAGGCCTACTCTCTGAAACAGACTTGCAAGATCAATGGAGAAGGTCCTTAGGAGTCCTGGGAGTACTCCTTGTTTTTGATGAGACTCCTTACACACATATAGTCCTTTGAGGGACTATAGGTCTGGATACTGTAAAATGATTTTATAATAATGCACGCTATGCAAATGCATAAAGCCTGGAAAAATGCCTTCTATCCTTCAATTCACATTACAGTGACTGTGTTTTCTTTGAAGAATGAGGTTTGGGAATTGTTATTTCATTTTTAACATTAGAAGTAAAATGTAATTTCTTATTCAAGTTTCTTGTTCTAGAGCATTTCTTTATTTATACCTATACAAGAACTAACCCCCAAAACTACCATTTTTCTTTAACTGTGGTTGACTTCAGTTTCAAGACTTCTTGAAGCATGGTTCACTGTTGTGTGAGTATCCAAAGAGATCTTAATGCTTTATAGACATTACCACAAATAGCTTTTCTTTCTCCTTTGTTTTAAATGAGACTTCTCAGCAAAGTGTAGTTTAAGACAAGAAAATTTACCTGGGTCACTTCTTTTCCATGACAATATTCCAAGCCAAGACTGCTATTACTTTTCAGTTTTTCAGATACTTGCTATTCGCTAACTCTTCATATGCTATTACTGAAATGAGAAAAAAATAGGAAGTATAAAACAAAACATGCATATTGTTTTCTTTAGAATCCTTAGTATTCCTACTAGACCCAAATTCCTTTACTAAATAGCAAGGGAATTTTGATTTTAGGGAGTAATTTATGTGTAAAACATTCAAGTCCATGTCCATTCAAACTCCAGATTTCTTTGTGTGAATGTTTGTCTGGTATTGTTCAGTTTTGGGGGGGTTTGTTTATTTTTTTTCAGAAAAGGAACTGTCAATAGACCACTATTTGCTTATTTGAATGTTGTAGTCTACATATATTAAAATTCTAATCTGTTTCTCTCCTAAAAAATTTTTTAAAAAGACTTTTCACTGTGCACCAGTTAAAAATTCAATTACATAAACTAGAAAATTAGAGGTTTCCCTTTGGCTGGATACAGATGACCACAATTATAGACCACGTAAACTCTTCCCGTCCTTCCTGTGCTAACCAAATTTATGTTTATTCCAACTTTCAAAAGAGAAATTTGTCACGGACTGTAAAAAAAATAATCAAGGCCACCATGGCAAGTTTTATGTACATGTGAAGTACAGGTCAAACTGGAAAAAAAAAAAGTGCCAATACTTTTTGGACTGTTGGTAATAAGAGAGATGAAGTAATAAGGAATTTATGCGTAAGACAGCCATTTTCAGCTTCATCTAATTGTGATCATTATTGCTCCACTCATGGAAAACATCTCTCTACAGGACAGCACCGAAGCAGATGCTTAATTTCAAATGTGTTTTTCACATTTTCAAATATGAAGTTTGTCCTTGTAAAATCAATGAATTTAATAAACGTGCATAAAGTCAATTGTGACATTAGGTATTAATCTGAAAGGGGCAGATTTGAGTGAAAACCTCAGCATTTTTCTAAATCAAGCCCTGGCTATGTTTGAACAGAAGAAATGTTTTCATGACTGTGAGTAAGATCTGTGGATTTTATTAGATTAAATGTTTGTGCTTCTTTCCACAAAAGCCAAACTGCTCTTTNTTTACTTTGTACTGTGCTACCTGTTAGGAAAACAACCCAGAGAGGCAAGTCTATTATTTTTCTGCACCTATTCCCAATTGACTGATGTCCAGGTGTTTCTCAGATGACCCAGAAAGCAAGCTTTATAATATTAATTTGTTATACCCCATTAAACTTGATTTCTGAGACAGAGGTAGTGTGTGTGGGCTTCATATCTGGTGCTTCTAAATCTCATCACTTAATATGTACCCTGAACCTTTCTGTTGGAATATATTTTACACAATGAACAAAAGAATGCCATTTGCAAAAAGCATAAGAACCTATTTCTACTGTATGCTATTCCATCCTCCTTATCTAGCCACTTTATCCACATGGATTTCTTCCAGGAGATAAATCTTTCAATCAGGATTTCTGTATGAGCTGCAGCCCTTGTATTGTGAGGTGTGTATCAAAATTTCAAGACAAATTTTGTTCCCTTGATTTTGGTAAACAGTACAAAAGCTTAAAAAACCAAGAAACCTTAGATGTCTATTCATTTGAGTTAGAAAAGCCTTTTGTAATTTTTTTTCTGCTCAAGACAAGAGAACAAGGCTACTCTGTATATTATCCTAAATGTATAGAAAATCCCATATATTGGATCAAATTAAGGCACTAAAAATAGTTTAGACTGGTCATAACAGTTATTTTAAATCAATTTCTAATGTATCATTTAAATTTATTTATTCATTATACTGTTATGTGATGGTGCACAAAGGATGCTACCTTAAAAATCTCTATAAAAAATGGTCATAATGAATCTTAAATCTTCCTTAATGAAGCTTACAAGGGCCATTACTGTTTACATTCAGGTGCACATACCTCTTTCATCTTTCTTCTTTGTAATTTTCTCCCTTCTTTCTCCCAACCAGATTTGTTCTGCCATTTCCAGAGTTCTGTTTTGTTGTTGCCAACAAGGCTAGCTACCACAACTGGATAAAACTAATAATCATAATTTCATTAGAAATTCACATATTTTTATCTTATAAAATCTTCATTTTCATATATTTAAAATAAACTAGAAACCTCTTCAAAATGCAAACTACCAAGTCTATCAGGAAATACTTGTACATACCTTATATTTGCATTACATATCTAAATTCAAATATTTATTTTTTAACAAAGTCTGATCTAAAATACACCCCTCTGCATTTCTACAGCATTGCATGTAAACTGATGTTATTTCCAGTCATGTCACATATGCTGTGCTAATTGTCCAGGCAATGGCTGCACTCAACAAGCCCTCACCTCATCATGCACACATCTCTGACAAAGTCTCACATGGCAACAAGGTCTCCAAGGATCTGTGTTTCCCTTTGTGTGCTTCATGAAGGTTTGAGTTATTTCCACTCCCATCTCAAATTTAACATGAAATGCACAACTGACAGCCAAACCCTCTGAAATGATGGGATCAGAACAAAACCTAGGTGTGCTCTAAGGTCTGTGTGTCTCGCCTGCTGTCCTAGCCATGGAACAGTGGAAGTCAATTCAACAGTGTATCTGCAAAGAAAACAACAACCAATCAGACAGTGGAGGAAATGGTGAGGAAATCTGTTTGACCTATTCTTGAATGGGTTGTGACAAAGGTAAATATAATTTATTTTAACTTTCTTTTAAAAACTGAACCTTGAAAAGAAGTATTGTATTGTATCCTAATATGAAATTAGTCAGGCCTAAACATGAGGAGGGTTTTTTCAGGTAAACAAATTCTTCAGCTACCCTAAAATTTTAGATTTTATAAACCTTGCAGAATTTGGTCTCAGACTAAATCTGACACACCCTGACAAGTACTCCTTGGAGATTTATTTTTTGTGTGAAAGATTTTGTTTATAACAAAAAACCTCAGGAATTACAATAAATCTAATTGTGTATCTGTCCAAAGTGCAATCATTTTCCCCACAGTGCAATTACTTAATTATGGCATTTTAATTTCATTAAAGATGGCAAGTTTATTATGGTGCTTACAGTAAGCCACAGCAGAAGGATTTTTGACTCTTTGAAAGATCTTTCAAAATTATGTAAACATCACTTTATTTGCAGTGCACAGGCCAGTCTTTCCTATTAATGAAAGATTCCTTTACCAATTTCCCATAGTAAAGTAGTTTATAGCATTTTCTAAATGAACTGAGCAACATCAGCTTTCAATGCAACAGTGTTATTTTGAAACCTTAGGAACTTTTCTTTCATATCCCACCTGGGAGCTGATTTAAGAACTGCTCTTTTAGGAGCTATGTCTTTCTTAATATTTTAACAAGTTTACAGACCTCCTGGGGTGTTGTGTAATACTGAAGTCGCTTCAAGAAAATATTCTTGTTTCGGTTTTAGAGCTATTCAGGCAGCTTTGTGAAATCTTACTGAACAGAAACAAGGTGAGTTAGATGACACCATAAAGTGTTTCATTCTTTTACGCACTTATCTCTGGTAAGTAATTCTTTTCTTTCCACCTTCTTTTCCAAAGTCATATATATTTTAGTACACATCTTAGTTTTAAAAGTTCATTCCTGAGCCTAATATTTTCTTTCCAAATCAGGTCCTGCTGAAATTCTCATTGATGTCAGTAGTCCTGGCCAAGTACTTCTGCTTGTGCTCTGAGTTTAGATGTCAAATATCAAACCTGAACTTGTAAACAAGAGGTTACTGTCTTTCTTTTATCCCTTCCTATGTCCAGATTCTGTAAGAAAGTTGTTGTATAGGTGAGAAATTTCAAAATGAGTGACGTACAATGAAATTGACATGATGATGAAGGACAAAAAAAAAGAGAAAAATCTCTCACTGATGGTTTCAAATGCAAAATATTTTAATATCAGGTGCTCAGATCAGTGGAGAACATACATTAATTATTGGTTTGTACACCATTGTCACATATCTTTATGCAAAATTCAGTGAAAAATTAGTATGCAGGCTTTTTTACAAATATATTGATCAGGTGTACCTGACTATGCAAAAATAGGGTGTAGCCACTCACGTGCAGTGTATTTTAAGAATTGACATCTTTCTTATATATTGACATATATAGAAAAAGTGCTAAACTACATACAGAGCAAAATAATTCATTTTTTATGTGAATTTTTAAAATGTGGTCCTTTTATATGTCTAAAATAAAATTATATCACTGCACATCCATCAGGTTTTCTAATGAGAAAATACATATGAAATTAAAAAGAAAATTTTAATTCACCTCCTGAAAAATAAAAGGACCAATGCTGTTGTGAAGCACTATTATTATGAGAACAAACATAGAAAAATAAGAATAACTCAATCCTTACATGGACAGTATTGAGATGTTCACTTCATACATACAACAGAGAAATTAGTTAACTTCTCTGGCAAATATAACTGTTTTCTTCTTCCTAAATATAAATTGGAAGAAATTCTGGAAGGATATACCCAAGCAGGGCAGAAATTACTCTGATATTTAGATGAACTGTATAGAAGTAAATTCTTTGTTTAAGGCTCTTTGCTGAAAGAATACACCTGGGGACCTACCCTCATTCAGGTGAGTGCCTGCACTAGGAGAGGAGGTCTGATCCATTGTCAGAATATGTCAACAGTGTTTGAGCCAAGTGAGTGTCACAAAGGGCTTTAACTCTCAGAAACAATTTCTTAGGCTTTACTCATAATTCAGTAACCACCCAGTTTGCATCAGAGTATTGGTGTCATATGTACAGCAAGAACTGCAACCTAGTCCTTCACAAATGCATTTATCTATTGCTCTACAATCAGTTTTTGTAGCTGTATGTAAACTTCATATATATTTTATGTGCCTCTGTCTGTGCATGTGCCTGAAGATGTGTCTGTGTGTTCGATGTGTGTACTTGTGCTGGGGCACACCTGGAGCTCACCGCTGAATGTTAGGCTAGTGAGGGCACACACTCAGCCATGAAAAGACATAACCTGAGGTGATATAACATGCAATTCTATGAAAACAAATTAGTAATCAAATATAGAGGCAAATTACACCAGTTTGGCTTTTTTTCCTGGCAGGGGCCATATGTTGTCAAATGCACAAGAAAACAAAAAATTTCTGGTCACTGCTTCTGAATGATTTCCCACCCATTCCTCTATTTTAGCAGAGTTGAAACATTTCTTGGACGTTTATTGGGCTCCAAACTCTTGAAACAAATAAATGTTACAACAGTTGAGTTACTGACAAATTTATGCTTTTCTCTTCAGCTCAACCCTGCCAATCAGCAAATATCAACCCCTCCTCACACAAGTCCAAAGCCCTTGGAAGAAACACTCAACTGCTTGTCCAGCACACTAGCTGAATTCTCTGTACTAAGTAGGAACTACTTTCAACAGCTCACTGAAAATATTTGCACAGAATGATACAGGACCATAAATACTGATCTATCCAGTGATATTTCTATGTAGAATTCAATATAATGATTGAGGCTATTTGCCATTGCAGACTGAGTAATAACTTGTCTTTACCAGCTGGGTCATAATGATACCTGTTTATTGGTTCCATGCCAACCACCAAAAAGTATTTAAGTGAATCACAGCAAAGTCTGGAATATTCAATTCTAGATAAAGATTAAGTCATTTTTTGACATAAGTGTCTATGCAATTTTTCCTTCCCAGAGATAAAAAGGTCTCACACTGGACGAGCAGACAGGTATGTGAGCTCTCCATCACAACAGTGTTTTGTATCAGTTGCTTCAGTGGTAGAAGCTAAAAACCTCAGAATTCCCTGTTACAAGTTATTGTTTTTTCCTGGGAAAGTTTTATTTTAATATCCCATAGTTAGAGGTTGACTATTGCCTTTAAGTATGAAGCCATACTTATCTTCCAAAATTTCTTTGGTTGATTTTCTTTTTGGACACCTATTCTTAGAAAGTAATAACTGGCAGTCTAAGCCTAGTGACAAAATTGTTGACAGTGGCTTCAAACAATATAACTCGTTCTTTCCCACAGGTCATTAGATGCCAGTGTGCTGGTTTCAGTTAGAATCTAGCCCACAGAAGTAATTGACCAATCAGAAAAGTGTACTCCTCTGTGCATACACATTTTAAAAATCGAGAACCCGGAAAAGAGGTTCTCTTTCCTTCCGGCAAAGATCGAGGTAACATCTCAGCTCTGCCGCACCTGGACCAGGCCGGCCCCTTCCGTGTGGCCGGGGGGGCTGAGCCCAGCCTGGCCCAGCCGAGTCCTTTTTTCCTTGCACACCCCGAGCCGAGCCCGCATGGCCAAGAGAGCCCGGGGCCCCAGCATGGCCGAGATGCCCAGAGCTGCTCCGCATGGGCACAGAGTGGTGGGAGGTCTTGATCTCCGAGTATGGAGTGGCAGAGGCCCCGATCTCTGGGTACAGAGCGGCGGGAGGACCCGTACTGGCCGAGCTGAGTTCTGTTTCTCTTTGTATTC
>VWZN01010509.1:146943-165970 GCA_013396955.1 Regulus satrapa | reverse complement strand
AAATAAAAAAAAAAAAAAAAAAAAAAAAAAGGAAGGCAGGAAGTAATTTATCTTCCTTCTTGATTACATATCTCCTATTAAAAGGGAAAGATAGAACTACAAGTTGACCTAAGTCAAGTACATCTGTTATTTTCTTGCCATGTACTATTGTTCTGGCTTATGTCCAGTTTGGTCAAGTTCCAAAGATCAATCCAGAGAAATTTTAGAGAAAAAAGTGCATATAATCAGTGTATGTTCTCTGTCAGGAGATCGGAGAAAGGCAAATTTTGTTTTGAGAAATTATAAGATTGTCTTTATTCCTGATGCATGTTTGATGCAATGAGGGCTTATTTTCTATGTTAGCTTTTTTCCCGTTCTTAATTTGCTGTGTGACTAGTCAATTATTTCTGCTAATTTTATCATTACTCTGCATTAATAAAACTCAGCCTATGTTCCATAATATTCCCCGGGGAAGGTGCTTGTGATTACACCATTGTCTATGAAATATGAATATAACAAAGAAGAATTAGAGACAACAAATTATTTTTTGGAGATTTTTTTCTCTGTCTCTTTCTTTCTGGGTTTTTTTTTTTTTAATTCATTAATAAAAGGAAGAAAACAAGAAATTTTGCATTAAAAATAGAGATTTCCAAATTCCTATTTTTTAGGAGGAATGAAAGCTGTCATCAAAAGATTAGATGGAGTCAACTTTCTCAGCTAAAACAACTACAAAATTTCAGCTAGCTTAACCCATCATCTCTCTACTTTTCAGAAAGGAAATACCGAATTTGTTAGTTCATATGTAATACAAGTGAAACATAAGCTTCCGTTTATAATAATTAAAAGATTAATTTTTCTCTTCTGCTTTTAATTCTTCTGTAATTCTTTTCCTCTTGAGCCTGTCCAAAGCCAATTGTCTACATTCCACAGAATATAACTTTTATATTTCATAAATATAATTTTTTTTCCAGCAGGAAAAGGACATGAAGAAAAACACCAAGATTATATATGTCAATCACAAAAATAAAATTTTCCAAACAGTGTATTTCTTTCTCTTTTTGTCTTCTCTTCCCTCCAAAATCAGAAGATTAGAAGAAGCCTTGTCTAGAATGTGTGTTCCTTCAAACTCATGTATATTTTATTAGTCAAAGATTGACAACATGCTTTATCAAATTAATCTGAGACATATCCCAATTTCCGTCATAGCTCTCCTAAGGAAAAAAGAAGGAGCAGAATCCTTCAAAAGCCAGCCACAATATTTTCTATGTTGGAAAATACATTTTTTTCCTCTCTGTACCAGCAGATTCCACATTATTTTCCCCAAGGTTGCAAAAAAGGCAAGTCAGAGCTCAACCTGGCATCTCTGCTATAAAAACGTCTTACAGGTTCTGTCAGTATAATACTGTGCCACTATGTCACCTCTAAGCAATGATTAGCCAGGATACTTTCTTCAGTTATTCTATATAGTTCTGAACAGATAATGTGTAATTATCACATTATCTTCCAGCGTTTTAATGTCTTTTTATCAAAGAAAGTTATGACAGGTTGATATATCCATGTGCTTTTTACTTATCTGTACTCTTTTCCTTAGTGAAATGTCATTCCCAATTCATGGATTGAAGCTTCTGGGCAGAAAAAAATGAGCTCAGTCAAAGCTCAAACATAATGGAGTAATCAGAAAGAAAAAAAAAACCTAATGGCTATATCCAAAGCCATTTATTTTGTTCCCCTAAGCAATACTGCAGGCTCAGATGCATTAAGCAAGGTTAAATCAAATAGTCATGATGTCTGTATGTTTAATTATGCATAGGCCAAGCCAGAGTCTCCTTCTGAGCCAATATTCCACAAGGCTATGCCAGTTTACACCTGTCAGAATCTGGCGATGCCTCACATCTACCCAGATCTTGTTTTCGTTTCTGGTTTTGTTTTTTTGTTTTTTGGGTTTTTTTCACAGCTGCAGACCATGTTATAAAAAATAATACCTGAAGAATATGATGATCCAAAGATAATATTTTTTTCTTAACATAGATTGAACATGATTTTATAGTATCTTATATCACTTAATACAATTTAAACCACTCTTTTGCAAGCCTTTAGTCCTCTCATACTCTCATATATGTGAAGAATGGATTACTTTACATGTTACGTCTCTGGGCATTGTTCTCGTCAATGTCTTTGGGTGTTTAACAGGAGTCCAGCTGTCACAACTCTTGGAGCAAAAAGGCTCAGCTATGGAAATTTTTATTGGAGAGGTATTTTTAAAGAAATAATTTTAGGTGGTTACGTACATGGGAAATGAAAATGCCAATAAATTTATTGAAACTGCTTTATAGATCTCAAATTTATTAAGCTTGCAGACACAATACATTTTATCAGCTGAAGAATTAATAAAAATTGCTCTATTAAAGACATTTTAAATGTCAAACACCTAATAACTATATCAGAATAGCATGACTTATCTTAAAATTCAGTATATAAAGAGGAGTATGAGAAGACTTTTTTATATTCTTAAAATTTGAAGGGAGAAAATTATGGAAAGATATCTCAATTAAAACCTCTCAGTCTGATGTTCAGATCTCATCTTTAATCTACCAGTGATAGTGTATAGCTTGAATTGTAATTTAATTGCTCATACAATAAATATTTTACATTCATCACGTCTTTCAACGTAAAATAATCTTCTAGTTACACCTCTTAAAAAGCAGTTCAAAATAAGGAAATGAAAGTTTTCTTTATGTGTTTATTCTTTCTGATTTTTGCTTGTTTCAAAATTCCTAATTTCATAAAAGTTGCTTTGTTACAAAAGTTTAAAGGTCTCATCAAAATAAACTAAATTCTTTTTAATTTCTTGAGATACCTGATAACAAAGCTGAAGCAGAAAAAAAAATATTTAAAATTTCTGTTTATATATCCACATGTAGCATTTATCTATTCATTAATTTAACCTATATTATACATTCATATAAAACCATCCACTGGCTCTGATATGTAGCATGCAAACATCACTTGGACAGTTACTTTAGCAAGGATGGATTCTCACTTTGTCTCAAGGATTAATGTGCAACATTATATCTTATTTTCTCTGATTGTTACCTCAAGGAAGGACTTTACTATTAATTTCTCCATGCATTTCATATACATACCTGGGTAAAAAGAATAGTTGGGTTTTTTTTTTTAATTCTACTTCAATAAGCTAACTGTAATTCCAAATGCATATTGTATATTAATCCAGGAATGGGATGCCTCTTGCTACTAAAGGAATCTGACCCCAAGAAACTTTAAGCTTTCCATTGGAACTGCCTTTGTATGGCAAAGGTATTTTATTGCTATGTTCACTGTAATTCACTGTTATAAAACTCGTAACAGGGATTAAAAGTTTGAAAGGACCCATCTTTTTTTATACATATTTCAATGCCCAGTTTGATATGTACTTTTAAGATAAACTTTCAACAGAATTCATCACTTGCAATTATGAAACTTATAATTTGTTGCCCTCAATTACTAATGCTACTCAATTTCATTAATATTACTATTAAACTCTTCTTCCCGAAATAATTAATGCATAAGTTTATTGATGAATCTTACATTGCATTTTTCCTCTTGCAATTTTTTTAGAAGTCACATTTTAGAACTGTCAAAATGAAAGATGAGTCTGAAACATGCTCTATTTTCACTATACTAATATGACTAAACTTCAAGGCATTAGTTATACATAAACATAGGCTGTTCTGAGGGATTTTTTTTTTCCTCAAATTACTGTAAATTTCAGCATCCCAGAACTGGAAGAGATCACAAGAAGTGTGATTCCTGACAGGTGCTTGTCCAACCTGTCCTCATGGACCCTAAAGAGAAGATTCCTTAGCAGTCACCACCTCCTTTGCCCATCACTGCTGAAGAGCAGTACACAGTAGTGCATGGAACAGGATCAGTAAAACATTACTGACATATTCTACCTTTCCTTAGTGTGATGATCCTTGTTAGCTCCCTGGAGCCCATAATGTCATGTATCTGGAGGTAAGCTGTTGCCAAAAGCACTCAGCCTCCAAATAGTACCAATCAACGTGCAGTTTACCTCTCTGTTCTGTCCTGGATACCACAATGGCTGACAATCTTCCTTGCATGACTAGTAGCTTTGTCACTGTGCAGGTTATAAATAGACACCTGCGAAAGGAAGACTGAGAACAAGAAAGAAAATCCTTTATTCTTTCAGTAATATTTTTCCAAGACTATAATTATTAATAAAACTCTTGGACCTGTGAAGGAGGGGAATATCTTAAAATTTGGGTAAATAATGTTTCTTCTATTCTGGGACCAGTATAATGACATTTCATTTTTGAGAAAAATGAAGCTAAAAAAAAAATCAGGTTTGCATAATCTTTGATAATTCCTCTTAGCTTTGCATTATGATATCTTGTGGCATGTCACCAACATCATTCAGTTTCCCTAAACTCTGCAAAAATCTTTAGCAATCAAACGGATTTAGAGTACAGTCAAGCCACAGAAGATCATATTTCCTGCTGAAGTCCCACCCAGTCAGTCTGCAACACTCAGTATTTTAACAGTCCTATTAGTGTTACCAATCCAAAGGCAATTCTGACTACAGCACAACTTAAAGACAGCAGCAAAAAATGTTTTGGTAACAGAAAATTAGATATGTATTCACTGTAATTTCATATACTACCTTTTAAATTATTTAATTTTAGATCTAAGCCAATAAATTTTCCACTACTATTATTAAAGTAATCAAACATATGCACTTAGATAAAATAACTAGCACTCTTCGTTTTCAAGAAAGTTGACTGCTCCAATGATTGAGTAACAGAAGAGCTGGTGTCACAAAAGAGAACACAGAGATCAAAAGTCTAACATCAAAATAAAAAAGCAAGTTCCATGTTTTATTCCTTCAAAAATGGTCAAGTGTGCTTAATTTTTAATCATAAGGACTTTTCCCGTCCTGCTAATTCTTTTCAAAATGCAATACAGTCAGTACATGGTAGTGAATTGGTAGAAGTAGTGAAGTGTAGGACCACAGCATGTATGGAATGGGTGGTGTGTCCCAATGTATTGTGCCTGCGTCTAGAAGTCATCAAATGGAGAAAATATGGGATTTTGAGAACAAATACCTTGGTTGTGCTTGATCTTTCTCAGGAGAGAGGGGTCTTTCCTTTGCCTCACTGTCCTCCAGCTGGGACTGACAGGAGGCCTGGTCCCTGGTGTGCATGCCACACTCCCCCTTTCTGAGAACATATATGGAAAAGGTGTCCATGGGCCAAAATATCCCTGTTCAGCCTTGCTGAAGTGTCCTCCATGATACAAACCAGTTATTTTAAAGAAACATAAACCGAGGCCATATTTATCTTCAGATTATGTGCATTATGTAGAGAGGTGCTTCCACAGACCCAGACCTGATTTCTCTCCATTTGGCCTGGTTTCCAGGACAGGCAGTAAATATCAGTGGCTGTACTCAAGCCACTCTGCTCTGTGCCCCATGCAGTGTAACCAGCAGAGACACATTTTTCCACGTAAACACCATCAGGCTGCAGCTAGGTTGACTGTAGTCAGCCCCCAGTTTCTTTGGAAAATCTCTCTGCCTGTGGGGAACACAATATGTGGCAACATTATCAAAGCCAGTGAAATTAAAATTATTCTGTTTTGTCTTGGTTTTCCAACAGCAACATGGTATGTTCAGGAATGGTAAAAGTTAAAACAGTTTCTTGCCTTTGCCACTGAAACAAGCCCACAAGTCAGTTAAAAAAAAATCTAAATAATAATAGTAATAGTAACAAAAATGTTTAATAATAAACATAAAGGAATAGGAGTTATCTTTGAGTAATGAATTTGGATGCTTGAGTAATGTCTTATATAGAGAGCCTGAAAAATGTGTCATTGCAGAAGACCACAGAAGGAGCCCTTACTGTGAAAATCTTGCAGGTTGCCTGGAGCCAGGCTGTTGTCAGAAAAGTGATAATGCTAAGAGAGAACACAAAAACACTGTGGAGAACCTGAAGTAATTGAAAAAGAAAAATGGGGGCTAAGTCAGAATAGTAATAACATCCAAAACAAAAGTTCTCTTCCTTGTTTTCCAAAGTAATTGGCTGACCATTTTCAGATATTTTTAATTTAGAAGTTGCACAGAGACATTTTTATATGCAAAGCTCATAATTAAGAAAGCATTATAAATCCTTTAAATATAACAATGAAAATAAAAATTAATTTACTTGTATATAATAATGCAGTATGGTTTATGTACACAAGTAACCTATGGTAAGAGAGCCTGGTAGTCTCTCAGTCTACCTCAAAGAATTGCAGCTTTATACAAAGAAAAAACTGCCTTTTAACTTAAGACAAAATGTGGTGGAAATCATTTTACAAGAATATTTTTTTTAGTAAGGGAAAGAATGACATGTTGTATTTACTGTCACTCACACTTCGTTCAAAACACTTTGACAAAAAATACATATTCCATGATTTAGGAGGCTGACAGTTCATAAGTTGCCATGATGTTAAGTCTTTGTGGTTTTGCACTGATGTTCTTAAACAAGTAGCTGTGTCATAAGTGATAATCCAGGAAACACAGACTGTTTCTGTTTGCTTGTTTATTTTTTATAAGTTAGACTCAACATAAACCTGTCTTTGTATCATCAGCTCTACATCAGACAATCATAGATCATAACACAGTATTCACTCCCACAGTTTGCACTGAGGATTAATGCTTTCAGTATCTTGGGACAAAACAATGGTTGAATGGGACTTCTCTTTACATTTTACTTTTTGTCTCAGGGAGGGTGACTGTAGTCACTTCTGTTTCAAATTCTAAACCAGGCTTTAAAGTCAAGATAGAAGGGGAAACCTGTTACATCATTTAACCAAATACCATATATTTTCCCCCCCTAAAAATGCATTTGGCTTTATCTGCTGAACTCTTACATCTGATAGCAGCTGTTGTCTTGGCANAAGAAAAAGAAAAATATTTGTAAATGTTTTAAACATGTAGTTTATGCATTGGTGAATGGTTCTTTATCCATTATATTTATGGGATATTTGGTTTGTTTTGTGATTTTGTTTCAACTTTTAAGGAGTGCCGTTAATGTGATTAATTAACAAGAATTTATTGGCTAAAAAAATCTGCACAGCCAAACATATGTGATTTTAAAAATTTATTTTTTCAGGTGAAACTATAAAATAGGGTCCTAATTAAGCCCTGCTGTTTCCTGAGATTTTGCGTGCACTACTCTGGGAAGGAAAGTTACATGGAACTTTACTTGATCATGGAAGAAAAATCTGGAGAGTAAATTCAAGCATTCTATTCAGTTTTTAAATATAGTCTTCACTTGAGGGCTACAGTGAATTTATGCTCATGTTAAACATTAAAGCTCTGTTATGGGGCCAAATAAGGGGAAAACTCAAATCAGCTCAAACATCATGAGGGCAAAACTTCAGCACCACTGCAGCAGACACCACCAGTGCTTCTACATTTGCTCTGAAATGCTGTGATTGATCACAGTTTGTTATTATGATATGCTATTAGATTCATTCTTTTCCCATTACTTTGCTAAATTGGGAAGCTTATTTTCTATAATGTAAAACAATTTGTAATAAACACAGTGCATTATAAAAGGGATTTGAAGCTTTGGAATTTGCTGTGTGGGGAACTGAAACTATATTATACTCCATTGAGATCTTAACTCACTTCAAAGGGAAGTTATTGATAAAAATTGAGGGGGATGTTTAGCATAATCAATGATTTGTACAAATTTCTGTTAGAATCTGGGTTTGTGTCTTCTGTGAAGTATCTGCTTCATTAAGACTCAGATGTGCAAGTACAAATATAGGTACTTTATCCCTGTCAGAAAGCACTGCCACTTTAACAAAGTGTCATAAATTACCATGGAATCCATAGAAAATGATAAGCAGAGAGTCTAGAATTGCACAGAACCTTTTTTTTTTTTTCAGAAATTTAGGAAAAAACTTTATATTCCCTGTTAGTAAAGGGTTCAACTTCAACTCACATGTGCTCTTGTCACAAAAATAAGCTCACCAACAAAAATTTTAAATAGATCTTTTAATGCAAACAGTAAAACATTCTTGTTGACATTTTCAGATGTAAATTCTGTCTCAGTTGTTTTTCACTGAAATGCAGAAAATGAGTCTGTGTGGAAAAAAATTGTGTACATGCAAATGTGCTTTTATATTAGTTCTTTTATAGCTGAATCCCTGACTCTTAAATGGTTCGGGTTAGAAACAGCAACCATGATATGTGTTATTTACACATCATTGCCTTTCTCGTTCCCCTTGCTCCATGCATACTATATCTTGGGAAAATGTAAATATCTTCATTCTCTTTCATGTATTTATTTCCATTTGATCTCTTCTACATAGAACTTCTAGATGTAGATTAGGTCCAGGATGCACCTTTTGGCTTAGAAATGAACAGTTATAGAACTTTATATAGACATTCATCCCCTTCACATTAATTTTCTTTTCTTAATACCTTTATACCTGACATGATGTGGTACAATATACGGAAGTGTCATTCCTCTAAAATGGCCTTGAACAATCCTCTTTAGGCACCAAGGTAAGCTCCAAAAATCCCAACCCTTGACTTTTCAAGTGTGTCATGCAAAATGCTGCCATCTTCTCTCAGCTTGAAGAATAGGACTCGTACAAGAGCTCATCACTGAACAATAGCACTGTGATGGCCAGACACCCTCCTCCAGAATGGCATGCCTTGACAAAAATCTTTATTCACCCCCTTCAGCACTGTCAAACTTGCCTTGTCATGGTAGCCATGTCATTGAAAAATATATTCCAATGAATAAAATATTAGGATGTACTTAGTCCATCCAGCTGCACTGGAGACGTGCACATAAACTGCTTTTGCTGGAAGTGATATTTGTAGCACATGAACAAACATTGAAGAAATTATTTTTCAGTGGATTTCTGAAATCTCCTCAGCTATTTACATCAGTAAGTTTTTTAATAGCAAGCTTCTATAATGAAATCAAAGAGGCATTTTGCACACCAAATGTCCTATAGAAACAAAATCCAACTTAAAAGTATTTTTCCAGTTGTCTTGTCTACAAAAAGCCTTCAATGACTGTGAAGGATGGTTTTTGATTATATTTCCCCCCTTTTCAGCAGGTTTTAGGCCTTGGGGTATTGGTATCCAAGTAGTTAAAACTACATCAGCACTAATAGCTATGAGCTCATCTTGTATAAGCACATTTTTAGTTAAACACCGCAATCTTGGAAAAAAATGTTAATGTGCTTAAACAGCCTGGCTCAGAATAGCTCACAATATGACGCATACCACAGGAAATAAAGTGGTATGAGGCACCTACAAAATATTTTTCAAACAAGTCATTGAAGCTGTAAGCCCCATGCCTCAGCTTTAGGAAGTCACTTATTAAGAATCAACACCAGCCGTGCCAAGCTAAGCTCTTGCTCTTGGTGATTTTCCAATTGAATATTCAGAGCCCTGTCTCGGTCTTGTTTTCAGGGAAGTACATGCCTGGAATGTTAGCAAGCTATTTGCTGGAAAAAATGCCCACAACAGGCCCAATGTTGATCACATTAATGCATTTGAGTGGGTATAGAGTGCAAATGATTGAAAGTGCTTCCAGATCTTGGTTGCCGGGGACAAAGCAGGCTCTGTTCTCTGATCTGATGGTCATTTTTTTCAGCGGAGGATGTGGTGCAGGAAGAGGGAGCAGTGCCAATCTCTGTCTAATGGCTCCAAACAGGGCCTGGGCCTGGCTCTTTGGATGCTGATGAGTGGGAAATGAAACACAGATGGGTCAGATGGGTAAGGAGAGGGGGGATTACAGGTCAGGCCAAAGAGTTGGAATAAATTAAGTGCTTATGAGGTACAGAATGGCACATTGTTAAAGCAAACGGACAGGGAAAAAACATTTCGGCATTGTTAGGCACAGTGTGCAGAAAAAAACATTCTGTCTTCCCAGACCATTTTCGCATATCACATCCTCATTGGGATTACTGCGTGCTTGATATATTAATTGTCTTTAACATGGATACTGCAAGGCTGTGGTGCTCTGCAGTACCTAAGAGGAGGCAATTTCCAGTAAACACTTCAGATGTCATTTACTGGGAGGAATACTTTGACTCATGCTCCTGATCATAAGATAGCCAGCTTCCCAACTCCCTAGAGATTTCCAACAAAAGGGTAGACAACCACATATATATACTCTGGGTAATTAGGTAAGAGAAGGAGTATTTAATGTATTCTCAAAATGCTAAATCCATGTTCATTTTTATTGCTTTCAAATTTTTGCATCTGTATGAAAGAAAATTATTTGGTTAAAGGAACATTTTTAAAGGATTCTGGCTAAGGAATAAAAATGAGGGATTTTCCTGGAAACACGCAACAGCAATTTTACCTCTTATACAGAAGAAACTCCCTCACCATGCTGATATTTTAAAAAAAGATTTTCTTAAATAATATGGACAGAGGTTCACTGCACTTATTTTTGGCACCCCTATTCCATACATAATAACAAAAAATGCATTGCTGAACTCGCAAACTCTCCATTTACTTGTGCAGATGTAGGGTTACAGATTTAAAAAAAACATCACATTAAAAAATCTTGAAAGGAAAACCATGCCCATGACTTTAAACTAAGTTTGCACCAGCTATTTTTCCTCAGCCCTCAAGTCCTGGTTCTTTCTTGACCTATGAGTATTTAGCCCCTCTGCAAATATAAGATTAAGTAGGACTGATAAAATAAATTCTGGTCCTTTCAGACAGCATGGCTAGAAATCAGATGAGAGTCATCACATTGTGTTACATGTGTGTACCAAAATTGAGATCAAAACTATAAAATGTCTGCACTAGTAACAGAATGGCTAAAAGAAATCCTGAACAACATGCAGGAAACCTCTTAACTACTTTTAGGCACACAAAACCAGTTATCTCTTAAGTAGCACAAATGACTGGATTACATATCTTCCCCTTTTCCATCAGTTTTCGCACCATGATCCACCTGAGATGTGCATCATTAGTAACATTTTAGAATTTCCCAATATCTCTTTTCCTGCTTTCCTCCATCCCAGATGACAACACAGACCTCTGTTCTACACGTGCTGATAAACAAGACAGAAAATATGTATGAGCTGGCATGCCAGAGCAGATATTGTGGAATTCATAGCTTTTTCATGGGTGGAAGCACTGAGGGAGGAAAAGCTATTAGATCACCTGGAGTGTTTGACTCTTAATCATCCATTGACCATTGGAAAACTCAAGTGAATTTTGTATTTTTAAGGCAATACCTTATTAAATTTTCCCGAGGCTGACTGCAAGAGATATTGTGAGTGGAGCATCAGGAGATCTAAAGAAACAGATAAACTGATGGTCAGGATTTTTCAGGAAATAATGCCCAAAATAATTAGGGAAATAGAAATAAAAATAATGAAGGAAGAAAAAGAAAAAACACAACAAATTCTCAAAAGTAAAAATAGAAACACAGTTATAGGAAATGGTCTTCGTAGAGCAGAGAGAAAGCAACAGACTTCAAAGGAGGAGAAAGGGAAGGCAGGGCATGGCAACACTCAGATGAGAAGCTTTCCTGAAAGGTAGCCTGCTAGAGGAAAAAGGTAGATAATTTTTTAAAATTGCTCTCTGAAATTCTCTGCTCCTTCCTGATCAAGAATGGAGGCTTAGATTTGGTAGGAAGAAGAACAGAGTAGGCACCAGACTCATCTGAAAAACTGGTATTTACACAGCCAAAAGGGAATCAGGAGAGCTCTTGCTGGAATGCAGCATGCCTTGTGCTCCTATACAGTACCACACTGTCTGAGCTCTGCAGTGTTTCTCAAAGCCAATGGGAGCAATTTCTTTTCCTTTTAGTTACTGTTCTGAGCAAGTGGCAAAGCACATAGCAAGATAACATGCACAGCCATGGATGTCTCTGTCTTTCAAATTTCTGTTCAATCCAAATAACTATTTTTAAAATAACTGCGATCGGTCTTTTCTTCACCCAAACTCTCTAATTTAAAGCAGAATTTCCAGTGGATTTAGTCCTAGTTCAGACTGAAAGGGGATGCAATTTTAGAAAAAAATTGTAAGATGAAGGGACTACATCATATTTGCAAAGAGTAAAAGTATGAGAGTTATTTTGAAGCATGAGCCATTGCAAATGCATTTTGCCATATCCCATCCTTGAAATATTTAATATAACCCCTATTAGTAAGACACTTATACAGCTTGCTTGCCTGACCCTGACCATCTGATATCCCCATAAGTCATCATCTAGTACAGGGTGAATGGCTTTGCTGACCAACCCTGGCTGTGGTTATGCCCTGTCCATGAAGGGACACATCCTTGGGCTTGAATCATTCCAAGTAGAACAGGCAGAGGTGTCCATCTAGGTTGGCTTACAGAAAGTACGTGCAGAAATGTAAGTGTGGACTGTAAACAGTCAAAATTACCGAAGTTAAATTATGATCAGAAGAGCCCTAAGGCAGTGTAGACATAAATACTATAGCCTCATAGGTAAAATATGGCTTTATGATCCTACGAAAGAAATTTCAGCAGTGAGAGCTCCCTTTTCATAGGATAGCATTAGGTGGTATCCATCAGAACTACAGTGGGGGAAAGTGAGACAATTTGTATGGCTGAAAAAACAGTCTGGGTATTGAAAAACAAACACATTTCACTTTGCTTCAATATCTCCAACCTGCCTGTTCTTCCAGCACATAAGGACTTTTCTAGGATGAAATATGACTGAATTCTTCCTCACCTCTGAGGACAAAGTTTTCCTTGCCAAGCTGGAAAGTTCTGTATAGAAGGAAATCCACATCAGAGCTAAATTTATCTACTGCTCAGAAGTACCTCTTGGTTTAACAAAAAATGATACTGTTTATTATTAGGCAAAATATTATCTCTCATGGGGAAGCTGCTGGTAATGTCACTCTGAATGTTCTTTATAAAACCTTTCCAGTGGTTTCAAATGCTGTTAAGTAACCTAGACCTCAGAAATTAAAAAAAGCATTCCATCTTCCAGAGCAAATGTAGATTTTAGCTCTAATATTTATTCATGATGAATTCATGATATTAAACAGCCAACCCCTAAATGACTCACTAAGATAATGAGAGGTATTAGGTACTTAGGGTGATGGAGCCACTTAGGTAATGAAGTGAAAGAACTTAGATGGAAAAATAGATCTGATTCTCAAAACCAGCGGTTTGTGAGGAGTGCTTTTCTAAATAAGAAGGGTAACTCAGTATGTAAAAACAGCAATGGAAAGGGAATCTGGTCCAACTTATGCAAAAAAGCCTCACTCTTCAGTATTTGCTAGTTCTCAACCCTGCCTCTCTGGCCTTTACTTTTAGAACAAGGCTTCTTTAACTCCTGCTGATGCAATAACTAAAAGCAGGGCTCAGCCTTCAATGTCCGGTGTTAGACTGGTGCTGTGTTGCCAATGTGCTCCTTTGTATGGCACTGCAAAGAGTAAAGCCCTCATGCAGCAAGCACCCTTATAGGAAATTATTCCATTATCTGAGGCATGTCACAGAGGATTTCCTCCTGTGTAAAACACTGACACAAATTTCTGAGCTACAAGATTTATCCATTTACTGTACGACATTTTTCACAGGATTTTACCTTCTTGCACACAGACATTACCATAAAAATCTATTTATGTACAAAGAAAATTCGTTTTAAAATATAAAAAATTCAGTATAGCACTTATTCTGTCAAAAAGTGTTTTTCCTAGAGTGGGAGTTTCTTGCAGCAGATTTGGCTGAATACAATACATTATGACCTTTGGAATAAAATTAAAAGCCTGTGGGACAATACCAGATTTTGGCAGGATACAGTTGTCGCTTTTCAGTTTTCACTTTAGCCACTGGCAAAACGCCACACCGCAGCCTTGTTCTAACAGTGTAACTCACACCACAGCCATCACCATCCCATGTCCTGAATGCCCTATACCAACCACCACCCACTCTGAAATGAAACATTACCTGCCATCTCTTGCTGCATATTCTTCATAGAATAGTAGTAGAGCTATTTTGAATATACGAGTTGTATATGCCTCTGAAATATACATGTAGTTCTAATTTTGTATCCTGTGTCCAGGATTTTCACTCCCAGTTTGCCTTTTACTTTTTCAATATAGTTTTGCTGTATAGATTGTCTGTTGCAGAGAACTATGCATAAAGAAAAAAAAACAAAAACTCAACTTCATACTTTGAAGGATTAATTTGACTTCTTGAACATGTTCATCTGGGTAATGGCAATTTATGGAAATATTACCCCAAAGTTCTGAATCTAGCATTCACTACAGAAGCACAGAAAACCCATCCTTAAAAATTCCTAATAATCTTTGATCTCGAAATTATACAACTATTCCACAGAACATATTCTGTGTCTGCCTGCTACTTTTCAAAAAACATTTGGCTATTAACTTTTAGGGAATTCTGAGTTGTTGTGGACCAAGTTCTGAAGATCTTACTCATATTTTATTTAGATACAACACAGATAATTTCCCTTGGAAGGACAACAGCTATCCATCCATAAAGTAACCAGACTGAAAATAATAGTATTTTGCTGGAGTTGTTGACTTATTTTTCCCTTCCTTATCGTGGTACTTTGCTCTAGGTACGTAGAAGAGATTAGCAGTTTTCAGATATATATTTTTATGCAAAGCACTCAGTAAGTTCAAAAAATTGTTTTAAGAATCTCAGGCTTTCTGGAAGTGTGGTTTTTGGGGTTTTTTTTAACCTTCTGGTAGATATGTGAGTCCCCGGAACCCAGAGGACTGCAGGCAGCCCATCAAGACCTGCAGCTTGAGAAAAGAGCAGCTGCCAGTTACTGACTTCAGGATTTTCTAGGCATACCAGAAGATCCATTATTTTCCTCACCAGACAAAATCTATCAACCAACTTGAGAAATGGCAGGACAAAGGGATCAGGTAGGGGTTTGTTATTCCAATGCCATATTCAGTATATTTGGTTTGTTCTTACACTTAGCTGATGATGATGTGTGTAATTGTTAGCTTGCCAATATTTTCTAACTTGAATTAATTCCAGAAAATTAATCAGTTGCTGAATAACTAAAGGAAGTAATGGATAGGACTCCAGCATATGGGTGGTGCACAGGTCATCATTCTCAGATGAGAAAGATGTGCAAACAGATGAAGATTAAGATGCTTAAGTTTAAAAAAAAAAAAAAAAAAAAGTTTTTATCTTAATATTGCATTAAAACATTATGAATTCAAAACTTACTTCTGTCAGAAGGGATTGATGGAAATCAGTGGAGAGATATCAACAAGGAAGAAGGTTGAAGCTCGAGGTGCAAAATAAATACAAATCAAAGATATGATCAGATAACAAGGGATTTTCTCCCTATGGTACATTTTCAGAAATGTTAATTACTAATATTGGAGAATAATAATGGGTTGTTACACCCTGTGTCTTTGAGGCTGCAGTACCAGAGTGATCAGGAGTGCATGAACGATTCTATCATGACTGATCGTATTCTAAAATGCGACAAAGTTAATCGTTGTTTCTCATATTACTAAAAAAAGGGTAGCAGCAGCAGGGAGACACATTGTAAGTTGTGTCGCACCAGTTTTATGCCAGAAAGGTTTCAGTAAAGTTCAGTTGCACTAGTATAAAACTTGTGTAAAGTGTTGAAAGCCGTGCCTAATATATCGACCTCTCTTGCTTGAAAATCAATATTAGCAAGGTTTTCCAGACGTTGTAGTGCCTGTACAAGCTGCTTTTCTTGGACCACTCTTGGGCTGCACAGTATCACTGCAGAGGAGGAGGGCAGCAACCATTCAGATCCGCCCTGAGGCCTGAACTCTGTTCCCCAGTCAGCGCCATGCTCTGATTTATAACCTGATCCAAGAATCTTACCTACAATACAGCTATATCAACAGCTGCATCCTGGGAAAACAAATGTTGTTTAAGGTGAGATTGTTTGGTACAAATAAGCTGCAAGGCATAAAGCTGGCTCAGAGCTAGGCCCAACAAAGGACATCGGGCAAGGCTCAGTGTTGCTGGTTTCAGAATTAACTGTTAAAGGGATCATTAAAATGACATGTAAAATCAGCCTGTTACTGTGAGGTGCTAAGTGCTTCCATTGACATGCTTGAAGGGAGCTGAGCCTTCTCTGCATCTTATAAGATTGAACCCATATTTTCCAAAAATGTGATGAAATTATGCTTTTTTCTTTTTAACATTTTGACAAATCAATTTCCTGAATGAGTGTCGAGTTCACAGAAGGGGCAGTAGGTGTTGCATTCCATTAAAAAAATTACTAACTGTTTTTTTCCTTTTCTTTTTCAGCTGATGTGTATGATGTGCTGTGAACACCAAAAAATTAATGTCAATTTATTTATCATTGAAAATAAGGAAATGAGGCTAAGCAGCAAGAAGCAAAGGTCTGGAAAGTGTGAAAGTATGTTCTGTATTCATTACTTCCCATAGAAAGAAAGATATAGAAAAGTACTATTTTTGTTTCATTCGATAATCTCAAAGGGACACCAAATAAATTGAGGGTGACTGAACTATTAAAATTGCTTATTTAATGGCTTCTCTCTTACTAGGGGAAAAACTTTTCAGTCTGTTTAGACTGAAACAATCTAGGTGGAAAAAATCTGGTCCCATAGATTTGTTTTGGCTCCAGTTATAAACCCCTCTGCCTCAGCTGCTTAATTTTGATCTTATTTAGTTACATTTCCATCAAGATGAACATGACAACTTCAGTGGAGACCATCTCTGGATATAGCAGAGATTAAAAGGTATTTGGCCTCATATGTAGAACTATTTCAGGCTCAATGGTTGTCTATCAGGTAAATATCTAACTATGTTTGGTTTCTACCATAATCCAAGTAGTGATCATGCCCCTAAAGAAGACATTCACTTAAGTGCTTCTCTGCTTGGGGAAGTACTTTGGTTTATTTGTACAAATAAAGTACCCAAACTGGTTTGGAAAAAAGGATCTGGAGAAGCTCTTTACAGAGATGTTAATACAGGGTGGAAGGAAGAATGCTGTGGAGTGAGGAAAGACAAGGAGGAGACCGATCCAAGCTGGATATTTAGGACAGGGGAAGGCAATTAAAGGGACCCTAGGAAACAAGGGGCTGCTTTTCTAGTACCTGCAGCAGATTTTTTCTTATAGCTAAATTGGTGCATAATTTTTCTCTGTATTTGGGGAATATGTGGCCCCTAGCTCAGGTTTCATTTTATAAAGGTATAGTAATATCAGCACTTATCATATCTTGTACTTATTTTATGCATATAAAAATTAGATCAGTTGTTTCAGAGAATCCCAAACATGACTGCTAGACTTTCAATAGCCAAAAACATGGACTTTATTAGGTGCTTGCTAATAAGATGACTGAGTCGTTCCATCAAAAGATTTAAACAAGTTTAACAAATATTTAATATGCTTCTATTCATAGGCCAGTTTTCCCAATCTAAAGAAAGAGTTTTTCATATTGCTGCAATTACTATAATCACTGTTAGAGTTTATCTTTTCAAGTACAGCCAAATTATCTCTTCGGTTATAACCATTAATTTGAATACAATATATAGTGTCAACTTTCCAAACTAAAGTGAATGGAATGGTTTTAATGGAATGAAAATTCACACATTTTTCAAACCAGAAAGACAGGATGGAAATGCAACATGAAAATCTGAGAAAGTTAGTAAGGTTTAGCTTAGTAGAAAATATCTTATTAACAGAGGGAGGTTTAAAATCACTTCAGAAAAATAGAAGTGCAGGAGCCATTTCTCTTTTAAAAAATATGTCACAGTCAGTAGTCATGAAAAAGATGATTTATTTTTGGATTCTATTTTATGCCTACATTTTAGATGTTTAACTACAAATGTGTGCTTATGTTCTTTTCCAAATAAAAGTGTATTTAAGCAAGTGCTTAAGTTCAGAATTGAACTAGTGCCTTGAAAGTCTAAAAGAACACCCCTCAAGCCTGGATTTATCTACCTACTTTCACCCACTTAGCAGAGACATACTTAAAATAGGAGCCTGTTTTTGTTAGTTGTCCTAGTCTACTGGGAGATTTATTGAATATAGATGGAGTTTAGGGCAAAGTAGCCTTCACAGTTAAATTCTTAGGTTCAGTGGGCTGAATCCATCTCAGTCCTGAACTGAATCTAATCCAAATAAGTGGACTCTTTGCTTTCAGGCTGCCTCATTAGAAAATGTGACAGAAGACCAAGTTTGCAGTATGACGTGTAATCACCTAAAAAATACAAAACCATCAGAAAGATCATGCAGTCACCAACAGTTAAAATATTTGTCTGGAAAATGAGAAAACAGGAATAAAAAAACCTACCTGGGGGGATTCAAAACTTCCTGTTATTTTTTTCCCCAGATTATGGTCTCAGCCACTACAGTAGAGGCCATGGTAAGCCAGGACAAGACCACAACATGTTCTTCTTCATGAAACTATGTCATTGCTCAAAGAAGAATTCAATGTTTATAGGTCAAAGAGAAAATAAGGAGATACCTTGTTATTGTGTTGCTCTGTGATTACAACAATCATCTATAAAAGAAGTTGTAAGTTCTCATCCTTGCTGGCCATGCTCATTATGCTTTTTAAATTTAGTGAGACTTTAATGTTAAATTAGTGTGTCGCTAGTAGAAATGGAAGTGCTGATGTTCTGACTTGTGTATTCATCACAATGGTTGCTCACATGTTGTACATTTTTTTAATAGTAACATGGAACAAAAGGGTTTGTACCTAAACCTGACTTAACTACTTACATATAAAACTAGGAAACTAAAATTCCTGTAAGTTGTAAATGGAAATTTTCATGTTTCACTTTGACTTGAATTAAATGTTACATTCCTTGTAAATCTGCCCACTTATCATCATATGGGCATCACATGTTAAAGAAATAAGAACTTATCAGAATGCACCATGTGAATATGGGCATAACACAGCAGTCAGAACCTGTGTCGAACCTATATATCTCTGGAAAATTGGGATGTAGCTGGAACAAGTTGAAACAGACCACTCATTCTGTGTCTCTGAGATGCGAGTAACAGTCAGATAC
>VWZN01010509.1:107178-145910 GCA_013396955.1 Regulus satrapa | reverse complement strand
ATCTATATCTATCTATCTATCTATCTATCTATCTATCTATCTATCTATCTATCTATCTTATATCTTTCTATATTTCTATCTATAACATGTGACAACTTCTCTCTGCCTATGAGAGGACACACATTGGGGAATATGGATAATGCCAAATAGCTTTCAACAGGGTGCCCTAAGAAAAACAGAAGGTATTTGTTCACACTCAACAGTCCCTTTGAGAAATGTTTTTTTTTTTTTTTTTCTGCAGACTAACATTTGGGTTCTTTCCAGCCCCTGAGGGGCTTGACTGCAAAATATAACATTTTTGTTGATAGGGATGATACAAAGCACTATAAACAAGATGTTTAACCATGAGAAGAAAAAGTTGCATTGCATAACCAGAAGCTTTGGAAAACATGGATCAGCTGAGCTAACTCTGAATAAACAGAAATGTAGCTTCTATGTGAAGACAATAATATCCGTGAGTGTGTAAGTGGAAGGTTACATCAGAGTTGAGGCTTCCAATAGAAGGTAGATTTTATTAGATGTGAAATTGAAAATATGATTCACATATACACTCTTAGTCTAAGAGCCTAAACAGACTACCTGGGAATGTTATTCAACAGACATGAGAAACTGAAGCAAAAAATCTGATCTTGAAATATCATTATATTAAGAGCAACATTAACTATTTAGAATATGCTGCAAATGGGCTATTGACTTGGTCTTTATGTAACAGCACAGCTGAAACTGACAACCAGTAATTTATCCATCATAGATTCTATCAAAGAACAATGAACAAACAATTATTCATTCGCTCAAATCTTTAGCCTTGATCAAAGGTGTAAAAAGTTTCATCGTTTTATGCATGTGAGGATGCTAGTAGCTTAAACTTCCTATAAAGTTGTTCATAAGGCTAGAAAGTGACCTGGAAATACCCACTCTAAAGGAAATATTCTTTCAGGTAAAAATGGCTGACCTGCACAAGAATCTGAAAATCACCAGCACCCACTCTAGAGGACTCAATAGAAATGATGGGACCAACATACATCAAAAAATTGCTTATCCACCTCTTTATTTGAAAGTGTGCAATCTCTGCTTGAAATTGAAAGAAGGTGACTTGACAGTATATAAAAGACAATTAAGGCAAAAGACACATATCCTGTATCACAAAATATGGTTTGGTGTATGGCCACACTTTGTGACAATAATGCTGTAACTGCAGGGAAAATGAACAGAAGTAATGAGCAGTACAATATCTGGCAATCTTAAGAAGTCGGCACCTTAAGAGAGCCACACAGAAACAGTGACACCTTTTCCACTTGTCTAAAAGGGTAAAGTTAAAATGTCTTACAGGAAATTACACTAAAAGTTCAGGCATAAGATATGAAAGTAAAAAAACAAGAGTTGGGCTATCTTCTGAAAGTAAGGATCTTGATTACTAGGGGAGCCTCAGTGAGCCTTAACTGCCTCACAGACCAGCTGTACTTCCTCATTAATTGTATTTGATTGATTATTCATATGTGCAACTCTGTATTAAGTAATGTTGCTTTTTAAGTGTCCTTATTCCACACCTTGACTTCACAGACATCAGGGTTTTCAAAGAGTGTGAGTAGGGTACTCTGAAGTTCTCAACACTTTGGCAAAGGCAGTTAGACCCAGGTAAAGAAAAATCTTTATCTGCCTTTCAGTTCCTGTAACATCAGCAACATACACTTATGAAATATACCATTTTGCGATTTCTAGGCTTGGCATGCAGTACTTGCCCAAACATCCTTTGAAGGAATTGAATGGTCTCTAAAAAGACTCTGTACAATGCCCTCTTTTCCATTAAAACAAACATATAGCCCCAGAATACCCAGTTTGTCGTGTGAATTATGCAGGGTTAGTCTGAGGAGTCTATCTCTCTCTGATCTGCCTTGTTTTAAAGATTAAGCATGATGCTCTGCTTTTCTTGGGTCCCCTGTATGGAAGGGGTATGTGGGCAATGGGAACACATCTCAGTAAAGGAAGTATGTGTAACAATTAGGAAAGAAGGAATATGAAGGAAGGAAAACAAGGGGAAACAAAAGCTACAAAAGTTAATTTAGACTACCAAATCCTTCATCAACTACTTTCTTCTCCTTGTTATTTATCACTGCATCAGAGCTAAGTGGAAGCTGACAAATACAAACAGTTGTTTTGGTATAAACATAATTTCAGCTATAACCATTTTTATTTACCATTACTTACTTGTTAACTATCTCTTTACAGCAATACATGTTCTTCATGAACCAGAGGTCCACAGAGGGAAAAGGAGGCAGAAAATCTTGCAACCCCTAAGACCGCAGGCACTTTAAAAATAAAAGGCATAACTTTTCAGATTTTATACATTCTAAAACCTTCCACAAACAAACATAGCTAACACTACAGGACAAATACTTTTACTTCCTCTCAGCATCATTTTACAGCTTCCAGCTTATGGAAATATTTGTCAAAGTTTGGTTCAAATGCTCCTTCAGAAACATTTTAATAGTCTAATGAAATCTTGAGAGGAGGGAGGCTATTACTCCAATCCCTGTTGTTAAAAAAACACTTTTTCTGTGGAATTTGTGTGAATTCTGCAGAGGTGCAGAATGCAATAAAGATAAGAAGGACTACACCTTGCAGCACAGATCCGTGGGGCTATATGAAAGGGGCTGCACAGTTACCAGCTGTCTGCTCTGGTCCCTTTCTGGAGAACAGCTGGAAATGCATTCTCCAGAGATTGCATCTGGCTGGATTCCTCTGCACTCAAATCCCATTGATCTGGTTCCGTCCTAGCCCTCTGTACTTGCAGTTCAAAGAACAGCAAGGTCTGTAAAGAAATTATTGCCATATTGTTCAATCGGCCACAGTGAGCAATATATAGGATTATAATTAGGAACACATTAAGGAAAACAGCTCAGTGGAGATAAGCTGTTTGACTGCATACGCTTTTTGATGAGGGCTTAGTGCCAATCCCAGAATAAAAAAAATTAAATGTTTGTTACCAATTCTTTTGAACTGCTGGCAGAACATGTGGTAAAGCATTTTTGATTCAAATTAAAAGCATCCTAGGATAAAAATAACCCTGTTCTGTTAGACCTTTCCAAGTGAAACCATTTGTAAGCTGATTTATTGTCTTTTCCTTCACCTCCTTCCACCAGCATGATTAACATATGCATTTCTGAATCACATGTAAGCCCGGACAGGTATTTGTCTTGTTACACATCTGTGAAACAAATGGCAATACAAATTGTATACAGAACAGATGTAGATTTTCAAAGTCTCGGGAAATTGTATTTGACTAAATGCAAAGATAAAAGTTTTATTTATCAAACAAGTTTTATTGTTTCTTTCCGGTAGATACAGTTCTATGAGGAGTCAGCAGTCTGCAGGTGACAATATTTATGCAGAGCCCATGGTAGATAAAGCAGACAGGTTTATAATCAGGGAAAAACCTGTAGGAAGTGAAATACTACCCAAGAAGAAAGCAAATATCCACTAATATCCTTATGAAATGCTGTCTGGGGGATATTTTTTTTAGAATTCTTTTTTCAGTCCCTAGAAGATTTCAAACTGGCACCAAGTATACCAGAGAGACTGGAATTTGACAGATTCATGCTATGTTCATGGAGCCTCCCACATAAAGACAGGTTTATGATGTTACTCCATGTAAATCACCAGGGCTGAAGAGGGAAAGAGCTATGCTCTCACTTACATTCTCCTACCCACAGAACAATTTTTAACATTGTTTCTGAGCTCCATTATTAGTGAGTTGCCTAAAGATATACAATTGGATAGGTACGGATTGCCTGGACCAGAAAATATATGTAATAGCATTTACAGAAATATCCATAACAGACTGTTCAGCTCTGTAGAAGAAACAGAGGTTGGGAAAAAAAGTCAGGAAATTTGTAACAAGAAGATGGATTTAGGGGGCTAAAAATGTAAAGTGATCCTACATTCAGAACATATTTCTTCTTTTGGGAAATACAGTCTAATAATGCTAAATGCTTTTGAACAGTACTATTTTCACGACATGTGGAACTTCATGGAATTGCTTCAATTCCCATCTATTTGGGATTTAGAGAATTTGTGCTAGATCTAACATATCATAGGAACACATTTGTACCAAGTGAGGAACAATCATTGCACACACAATGTAGTTAGGAAATGTAGCCTGTTGTGAGGACAGACCTCCAGGAGTCTGCTGACCAAAACTACTGACCTCTTTTGGCCAGGGGCATTCCCAGGTGGTATCTTTGTGGATAGACAGAAATTACCTATTTAAGAAAGGCTTCCCATCCTCCATAATGAGCTCTCAGCTGTTTGCCATGTCTCAGACATGCCTGTAAAACTTCTGCTTCTTAGTTTTGTCCCTGCCACTTTGCATGCAGCCCTTGCCCTTCCCTCAAAGGTGACTCACTTTTAGTTTTGACTGTAGCAATATCAACTCTGACAGAATCAAGTCTTACTCATTACTTTCTCAAGGAAGATCCAATTGAATTCATTATGAAATTTCACTGAAAAGATGCAGTTCATCTTTTCTGAAGTCTGCCAATTTTTTTGTGTGAACTGGTTAAAAGTTGCAGTCGATGACATGAAATTATTTTAAGATGTGAAATAAAAAATATGGGACTTAAATAGAGCAGGAGACATTGGCATTGGTGAAGTATTTACTGTAGTAGATGCTTATGGTAATCACACTCAAGATTTAGGCCAAAGCTTTTGTTAATTACTGGCAGAGCAGTGCCAAACTTGCTAAGAACTCAAGAGACACAAAACTGGGTGTATCAGCCTGGGGTCTGGCCTTGGTTCCAAACACAGAGAAGGACTGCTTAGGTAGCAGAATTCAGGCATCAAGACCCATCCTACCACAAGTATGTGTAGTTCCTTGGCCAAAAGGCAGTCTTTTGCCTGGAGGTGGGATGCTGATTTTCCATTTTTTACTTCTGTCTTTTTGAAATAAAGTCTTAGTCTCATGCTTCCCAGATTTACCCACAAACTTCCTTTGAAGGCAGAATCAACCCATGCGGCATTTCTTATCAAAATCCCACGTCTGCTGGGAAGTGATAAGAGAAAAAATCATCCAGACTTGCTGATTTGATTTACCTGGCAAACTAGCATTACTCATGTTTTGGGGGACAGAAAGAGATGTAATATGATTAGAAAGAAATGTAATATTAAAACATTCACATGCCATATATCCAATAGGATAGAAAAAGGAATCATGAAAATCAAATTCAACAGCCTCTGGTAACTGTGGCTGCAATGGTAACACTGCTGCAAATGATGACAACAAAAAGTTTAGATATGACTCTTGCAAAGAGGATTAAAAGATAAAAAAGAAACAAAAAACAAAACAAAACAAACAAAAAAAAAAAACCAAAAAAAAACCAGAAAAAAGAGAGGAGGTTGACTTCTTAACGAAGGAAAATAAGAACAGAAAAGAGAGCTAGCACTTACCCAGCAAAAGCCTTAAAATTATAATTTTAAAATTGTAGTTTAGAATGGATTTTTTTATTTTAGAATTTTATTAAAGCAAGTGAGGAGTAGCTTTAGAACAGAGGATAATACAATTTTTTCACTTAAGAATGGCAAAATGTTATTTAAAAATGAAGATAAATTTATTATCTCCCATTCTAAAGTGCCTAAAAATTTTAAATCTTTTTTTAACTTGCTAATTTCTTTGTAAGTTCCTTTTCTTCTTAGATACATAGCAGAAAGTGCACATTGAATGTATTGCACAGGGAAAGTTAAATAATAATTCTCTTTTATATTAAAAAAACAAAAACTAACTGAAAGGTTAATATTTGTGTCCTCTCCTTCTTTTTTCATCTCTGAAATGCCTTCTTTCTGTTCTCATCATCTAATACAATATCCTGTAATAAGATCTATTAATTCTCAGTTTTAGAATACTTGATACTACTCCTATTTTTCAAAGAACCAGCAAAAAAAGCAAAATAAAACACCTTCAAAGCAACCACATCACAGAATTTTTTCTCTTGGCTTCTAAAGTGGAAGATACATACCTGCCTACCTGAGGAACCTGATCATCCATTGCCTTGCCATGCTCACCCAAAATTATCCAAATGAAACACAAGATGAGAGCCAGAGGCTGCTAGTTGGGGTTTCCATTTGGCACCCAATTTGCACTTGCCTTTCCAAAGGAACAAAGAACTACAGATTTGCAACAATAAAGGTGTAACTTCACAAGTGTTTTCTTCACAAACATTACTCTCTCCCAGACTCTCCCTATGTTTCCATCTTCCCTTCAGCATAACACACCATGAGTGAACATGAGTGAACACACCCCCACTCTCCAAGGGACTCTTCCCACAGACTCACAAACCAGGCCACTTGCCAGACTAGTACAGGCAAAAAACGCAGAAGCTATGTCTGGGGATGGAGAATGGGGGTGTATTAGGACTGATGCTGGCTATCCTGCTTCTGGATGCAAGTTAACTTCTATTTACACTAAATGAGCTTTTGTATTGGGATCTGCTGTCCTTCCAGTGAAAAACTCTAGCCAAAGGGCAGCTTTCATGGGTGGCAGTCTCCCCTAACAGTCAAAGAGAGCTAAGTAAAAAGTCTCCCATCCTCACCTCATTCTGTCCCACAATGCCAATGGAACTTACCAGCTAAGAATGAACTGCATTTAGGTGGCTGTTTTGGAAGTCGTGGACAAGACTGCTGGTTGATTAAGCAGATGGTAGACTTCTTGGACATGTTTTTTTAATCTTGTAACACACATTAGGCTTCAGTAAGTGAGCAAACAGTCCTAATACATGAAGAACAAATAGTAGAAGAAGCTAGACTATGTGGAAATCATACTTAGAAGGTTCTGTGAACAGTGACACTTGGCCAGTGTTTGCATGGAGAGGTGTCACACTGTTATCATAACTTGATTTGCAATTTTTCTCACCAACATTTTCTACCCCTACTCTTTCTTAAGAAGATTTATAATTTTTATCCAACTGCCCATAGAGATGTCACTGTGCATGCCACAGTAACTGCATTTCTCACTCAAGAAGGTTTCTCCTCTTTTTCATTCTTGCTCAAATCGTCTTCTCCACAAGATTCTATTAACCTTATAGAAGTCAACTGTAAAGTTGTTTAGACCTTAAAATAGATGCAGCCATTAAAAGGTGTTTAATCCAAGAAAAAAGAGAACATTTCTGAGCCAAGTTTGTATTATGCTTAGCTTTCTAGTATAGTATATCTTAGTGTTTCTGGTGTCTAAGAAGGCCAATGGCCCCTGGTCTGTATCAGAAATGGTGTGGCCAGCAGGAGCAGGGAGGTCATTCTTCCCCTGTTTTTGGCACTGGCAAGGCCACACCTTGAGTGCTCTGTCCAGTTCTGGTCCCTCAGTTTAGGAAGGACATTAAGATGCTGGAGCATGTTCAGAGCAGGGGAACAGGGCTGGTGAGGGGCTTGGAACATGAGCCCTGTGAAGAATGACTGAGAGAGCTGGGAGTTGTTTAGCCTGGAGAAAAGGAGACACATGGGTGACCTTATTGCTCTCTACAACTTCCTGAGAGGTGGGTGTAGTCAGGTGGGGGTTGGTCTCTTTCACCAGGCAGCAACTGACACAATGAGAGGACACAGTCTTAACTGTGCCAAGGGAAAATTAAGTTGGATATTGGAAAAAATTTTTTTGAAAGAGTGATGAAGTACTGGAATGGTCTGCCAGAGGAGGTGGTGGAATCACCAACCTGGATGTGTTTTAAAAGAGATTGGATGTGGCACTTGGTGCCATAGTCTAGTTGAGGTGTTAGGACATGGGTCGGACTCGATGATCACGAAGGTCTCTTCCAACCCAGTGATTCTGTGAATTCCATGAATTCATTTGTGTGTTTAAGATACCATGACTGTCAAAGGACATGTTTATAACCAAGGCAGAGGACCTCTGGAATCCAAGCAGGGAGATTATTTGCATATCCATACACACAAATTTAGTAAATCCATGCTGTGCAAAGGGACACAGTTTCAGAACTCTCCTCACAAAAGAGCATCCATGAAAACCATGGACACACATGCATGCCTTTGGCCTGGTCTCCCTGAAGCTCCTGCCTGCCTGAGGCTGGCAGGTACTCAGCAAAAGCCAGGGTTTAACTTAACTCCTTTTCAAAGCAATGAATGGCATCTTCAGTGGCACATATCCCAGAAAATTTTTGGGAGGCAGAGAATTTCTGGGATGGTGTGGCATGATTTCTTTCTTGTTTCCTTTTTGCTCCCTAATGCTACTAATTTACTTCAGGCTTTCATCAGCATTAAGCTACTTCCTTTTCATCTCCAGCTCAGATGCTCCAGTTAGTCAGTAAGAAAGAAAAAACCATGGCCTTTCTTCCTTCCCACTATATCCATATCCATATCCATATCCACCATATCCCACTTGCTCTCTGTCCACCTGATCTCAGCGGATCACTGACAGAGGAGCATCAATTCTGCTGTACCAGACTCTTTCCTTTGGGCAATCCAAATTCTTGTCCAGTATTAAGTTAATGAAGGACATTATGGCAAACCTTTTCTTCAGCTTAAGTCTTTGTGGAAAAACAGTGGAATATGGTTAATACTGTGCAGCACAACTGTAGAAATTTAAAAACACATGAAGTCCTGAAATAAAATTCTTACTACATGGAACCCAGATCAAATTATCTGAGTTTTTCCAGAAACAACCTCAAGACAATTTTGTTAAGAGAAGGCACCCAGAATATGATAAATAAATAACTACTGAAAATTGTTTGAATGAAAAACCCAATGCATCTGCAGGAAGTGGTTCAGATAACATGGAGAAGCCCCAGTCTTGCTGAATAGAAGTCTTGGCAAGTTTCAGGATCTTTTCATATTATTGTTGGCAGGCACTGACTACAACTTTGATACCTTCAGTTGCTGGGGTACCACACTTCAGAAAGTTTTGTTATGGCTAATTAAGCAACAGGCACAGCAAAGATTGTTTATTTTTTATTTTACAGTAGCATTAACAGGGAAATAAGCATGTAAATTGAAATTTGGCTCAGCAGTTTCTCATCTCAGAAAATTGCAAACAGCCTGTTCTCATTTCTCAATGACTTTGTAATTTTTCATTTGAATCAGAAAGAATAATACATTTTCCATAGAAGGAATTTAATCTATTTCAAGAAATTATTTGCCTCATATAAGTTTCATTTGAAAGTATGTGCTTTGTGGGTGTCATTTTCATGGAATAATTTACCTAGAATTCAAAAAAACTATTAGATATTCTGTCTTTCAAAAGATATTCAGTATGTTATTCACATTGTTGATAATATCATAAATATAAAAATCTAGAATAGAGAGGGAATCTGTGTGATTACTCTGTACTGGTGACTATGCAAAGTCTACATTTGTATTTAGCTTCCAAGTAGATAATTCCATATTAAATATGAAAGTGTGGAAAAATATATTTTCCTATATCAGGAAAAACTTTCACCTAGTCAAAAATTCTGTTAGGCTATAATGGGAATGATAAGCTGTCATTAAAGTCTACAAAGTCAAGCAACTTTTCATAGTAGAGTATGGATGTTACAGTAGCTGTTTAATTTAAATATATCCCATTGGGCTCATGAATTTTCTATATTATTATTTGGATGAGGAAAAAAGACAGATAGGGTACAGCAAATTGACTGCACCAAAAAAAAATTGTTGGTTGTTCTTGTAATTTTGTATCTATCACCTCATGCACAAGCTGTACTGGAGCAATTGATACATTCACAGATACAGCAAGCCATGTTGTGTTTTTCCAATCTATCAACATTATTCAGGAAGGTGTTTCACCACGATTCTCACCATGTACTGTGGAAGTCCTCTAAGACTTCTCATCCTCATTTCATTTGTCTATGCATTTGCCACTACCAGATAAATTAAGATACTGATAAAAATATGAGACATATTGCATTATGACGGCTTACTGTCCCTTACCATTACCCTCAAATTGATAGGTTCCAGGTACATCTATAGTAGAAAATTAAACATTACTCGTAGAGGTTTTCCATTTGTATTTCTAAAATATTTTACCTTCAAAGACAAGGTGCCTACATTCACATTATCTGCTAACAATAGCTTCTCCCAGACGATGCCAAGAAATTTTTTGGTGTAGTCCTAAGGGGGATAGACCAAAATTACACCATGGGCTGTTTAAATAATATATTACAGATGGCTGAATTTCAGTAGCCAGGTTCATTCCTTGGCATTACTTAATTTACCACGAATTTAGAAAAGAATACAACTAACCTAAATGTATAGTTTATCAGTGCAGATGCCTTTACTTGCACTAATGCCACCATGTTGCTTTCATCGCCAAAGAATAAAGTATATACTCTTAAATAATAATTAATTTCACATAATCTAGCTGTCTGAATTAGAGTGAGATTAACCATTCTTTTCCCTTCCCTAATGTTAAAGAGGACTCGGGGGACTAGTTCAGATGTACATGTCCACCACAGATCAGGTATTTTTTTTCCATGGGATCCTCCAGAGAGTCCATTCTTTTACTGCTAAGAGGTAGGGCTGATTCCTTCTCAGCTTCTCCTTTTCTCTCAGAAGCTTATGTTTGCATTTTATTTTGAGGCAGCAGTATGACAAAAAGCACTGCTTGAAAGTATTTTTGCTATGTAATTACTAATAATTAAATCTTTCTCAAAGTTACACAAAAGCCCTCTATCCCTGGATTTCCAGTCAGTCTATGCCACAAGATGAGAAACCAAATATGTTAACAGAGAAACTCAAACCCTTCCAGAGCTGTCAGCTTTCCTGAAAAACACATCACAGATAATTAGGCAAAAGATTAAAGCTCAAGGGATGCCATTCAATCAATTTATAACTGATAATGCAAAATCACAAAGCATTCAGTGGCATATGACTGCTGGGAATCAACCTGATTCTATTGTTGGGAATACGCTTTGACTGATCAAACTATTAAGTCTGCATTGTCAGCTCACTGCTTGCAAAGCTCCTCAGACTTGTTCAAACAGCATGAGTAAACTTTATTCATTATTTATCTTGTGGTAAAGAGTGCAGTTTTATGTAAACTTACAAAAAGAAATAGTGATATTTTCTTTCTCCAAAAGCTTCCAAATTAAAGGCAGACAAAAACAAAGTGTCTGGCAAGAAGTAGGAGAATGTAACTGTAGAGATATTTGGATGAATGTACACTAGATGTACTTACAGTTTTTAATGTGCTGAATTTAACATTGTGTTATTTCAACTTTACATCTGTGTAAATCTGGTAAAATCCATAGAATTCAATGGAATAAAAAGAAGAAAAAGTTACAATAGTCAACCTGTTCTTTTACACAAAAAAAAATTTTGTACTTTCATGTGTGATCTGTGAGATTATCCTTTTTTTCAGAGATATGGTTAGAGGAGTTGCTCATTCTTGATTTTAAAGGGTGTCAAGCATAAACATGCTAGCATGCACAGTAAGATGTCAAAAAAAATACTCAGGCTATGTTTTTCCATTTATAAGATTTTTTGAAAGAAGATCATTAAAGCATGAGACAAAAATACAAGTGGTACTATCAGAGCAAAGGAAAAAACAGACAGAAAAAAAAAAAAAAAAAAGACAGGAAAAAAAAGCATTTTCTCACTGTGTAAACTCCAAATCAGCTTTTCACCAAACATAAATGGGATCCATTTCCCCTTATATTTTTTTCTCAAAATAATAATATAGTTTTTCAGTTAAGTTTTTAACTATGGCCCAAAATCAATATGTTTAAAATTGCCTACCAGTTTGGACTTTATCACAGAAACGAGTGCTAAATTTTAAGGGATAGAATCCCCAATGTCATTTAACAATCAGGATTATTACTGACAGTTTCAAAAGAATTGAGAAAGACTTCTCCTTGCAATCTGACCTACAGAGAAAGTGTAATGGCTTTCTGAAAAAGCAATCTAGGAGGACTAAGGTACAGTAAAATATAACAGGTTATTTTCATTCTCAACTGTCTAAAAGACATGCAAAAGCCAAAAAAAGCAGCCTGCTCTCAGAGAAGGTGGAGTGGCAGGCATATAACAATGGAAAGTTTCCTTTGTTTTGATCTTTATAAAACACTTTCCAGAAGTATATAGGCAATACCCAGCTAAGCATAATAGAATGAACTGGAGTTCAGTGAGAACAGCAGTTATAATTCTGAGTTATGTTCTCACCTGTATTAAACTCTAGATTTGAGAGATGTCTATACCTTTAATGAAGCCTCAAGCGAAGTGATAGCACTACCTTGGAATGAAGCACATTTGAATCTTGTTTTTCTCATATTCATAGAAGGATCTTTTTACACTTGCGATAAAACCTACATGCACCTGGGATTTACAGCTTGAAATCACTTGAGACTTGGAGGTAAGAATGAGGTTCTTCTCATTATGCATCTGGAAAGTTTATTTTTAAGCACATGGGTAGAGGAAAAAATTGTGCTCAGACTTCTGCAGAGCTGTTTAGAAGTTAGAGAACCAGATGTGTAAGACCTTATCCCTCATTTTCAGAAAAAAAAAAGAGTCCCACAGCTCCCAACTCCTTGGAAAATACCTTCACCACCACAGAGCCTTAAACTGAAACTTTTCCACTCTGCAGAGCAAAATGGGGCCATTAGGAAAATAAGCAAGAAGAAAGGTGATTCTCTTATTTAGTGATGAGCACAGTGCTTTCAGAAAAGAAGATTTTGGATTCTCTTTATCTCCACCTTGTGTGTTCAGTATTCATTAAGATATTATTGACCAAAACACAAAGCTAAAGCAAAACTCAGAACTTCAGACAGTCCAACTATCCACACTGGAAGTCTATGGAGTCATTTGCTCCTGGGTAATCTTGTTCTCTGTCCTAAGTTAGAGGAGTTTTAAGTGGATTCCAGCTGCTGCACTCCAAGGAGTGCAGCAGCTTAAAGACAGTTGAGGAGGACTGGAATCCATCTAGATGGTGGCTGGGCACAAGCAATGTTGCCCAGTGCTCAGTATGGGGGCTGATTCTGTTTAATATCTGTATCTACTTGCGGGTCCCCAAATTAAGGAAGAACATTGAAGTTCTCAGCAGGTCCAGAGAAGGGCATCAAAGCTGGTGAAGGGTCTGGGGCACAAGTCTTATGAGGAGCGGCTGAGGGAGCTGGGGCTGCTTAGCCTGGAGAAAAGGATGCTCAGAGCTTATCACTCTCTACAGCTACCTGAAAGGAAGCTTTAGTCAGGTGGATGGCAGTCTTTTCCCCCTGGAACAAGTGACAGGATGAGAGGAAGTGGCCTTAAGTTGTGTCAGAGGAGGGTTTGATTGGATATTAGGAAAAAAAAATCTTCACAGAAAAACTTATCAAGCACTGGGAGAAACTGCCCAGGAGAATGGTGGATTCACCATCTCTGGAGGTATCCAGAAAGATGGAGACACGTGGCTCTTGGGGACATGGTTTATTGGTGGACTTTGCAGTGCTGGGTTAATGGTTGGACTTAGAGGTCTTCTCCTACCCAAACAGTTCTACAATTATAAGATTCCATTACATGTCTGTGCTTTAAATTTATCAGGCTGCTTCACCACTTGAATTAACACATCCTACTTGTTATTAGCCCTATCTACATGGTCTTGCAAGTGCATAAATTACCTTCAACAACATGAGATTTTTGAAGACTGTAGAAGACTATCTGAACCTCTCCTGAACACATTTGGTTTTGCCTGTATTTTGTGTGCATTAATCTTAATTTCTATATATATTTCTTGATTTACCTAGTTTACTTTAATTTACTGGCCATAATGCCAATGACACTGCTTCTGGATGACACAAGGCACTGTTTTCTTTCTGTCACATTCAATTTTGTTCAGACTAATTCTTGGTCTTACCATTGAGAACTCACATGTAATTTTTCTTTCCCTAAATTTTAGGGAATAATTTTCATAAAGTTCTCCAGACCTGCATTTTTTTTGAAACAGAGACTGTCTAGCCTGTGTTTGTTCTCATATATAATTTAAAATAAATCATATCTGGATTCAAAGATATCTATTACACTTAGAACATCCATTATCTCTTTACCATGTGCCAAAACAAAACTGATAAAAGCATTTCCTCCTGTTGTTTCTGTGATTCAAAAAGAAAAGTTTGAGCCTCCAAATCCAGCTATATCAGGATGCTATCAATGTAAAGTAAAAATATTTTTCAGGCTATTTCTATGAAAGTAATTTTCCCATAATAACACAATTATTATCATATTTCTATCTCCTAAATCATTAAGGAAAATTGTATCCAAGTATAAATCTAGACTGGAGTCACATCAGATTAGTGACATAAACTATCACTACCAATAACAATTTTTACATTTATTTGGCAGGTGGGAAGTTTGGTTTAAATTGGCTTAAACTTGGATTTGCAAAACTTGGAACTTGGTGTGAGTTGCAAAATCAGATATTCTTGCGATATGTATAGATATAGATATATAGATATGGATATAGGGGTTTTTTGTTTGTTTTTTTTTGGGGGGGGGTGGTTAGTTTTTGGTATTTTTGTTTTTGTTGTTCGTTTTGGTTTTTGGGTTTTTTTGGTTTTTTGGCTTTTGGTTTTGTTTTGGTTTGGTTTTGGTTGGTTTTTTTGGGTTTTTGTTTTGGCTTTTTTTTTTTTGTAAAAGAATCCACAAGAAAGGTAGGTCTGTCTGTAGCCCTTTCTGTTTCTACTTACTGGCCTGGCTTGAGTCAGGAATTTAAAAAGTGACTACAGAACAAAAACCAGACAAGAAACTTTGTGTCAGCTTTTTTCAAAACCAAAGTACTGATTCATTGGAAACACACTTTGAGTTTTGCACAGTTGTTTGAGTCAGTTCTTCTATTTTTTAAACTCATTTGCCCAATCCAGATTTGACAAAAACTGTCAGTAGAACCATCAGGGAAAGGAATGCCTGGCAGTTTAAACTTTGGTGGTAGAGATAGAGTTTGCTAAAAAAATCTAGCACTCACCACCCTACACCAACCGCATATGATGAATTTTCAGCAAATACCCTTTAGCATGATGAACCCAGACTGATTAGGTTTTTTCCATCATTGTGAAGGCAAGGAGAAAATGCTTAGTGACAAGTGATACAAGAATCTTCAGGACAGATTCACCCACAATTGTACTTAGACAATTTAAAACTTCAGAATTTAAGACACCATAACAAAACCAGTTGTTCTCTTAAGTAACTAGACAATAGCATTTTTGAGTAAATTAGGTCTTTAAAGCCACACTCAAGGTCTTTTAAATGTCCCTTCATTTTGCGCATAAAATAACTTACCAGACTGAGGTTGGTATTACTATTTTTATTGCGTTGCTGCTTTCCAATATTGAGATATTGTATCCATACACACTAAAGACAGAACTCTATGTTTGAATATTTTGAGAGGTCAATTATAAAAATACAAAAATACATTCAAACAAAGTCTAGATTTTAATGGCAATAGAGACATTATTTTTTTTTTTTTTAACTTGGCTCTAATGCCAGAAGAATGACTGCATTCGAGAAATGAGGCGTTCAGCCTCTATGGTGCCTATATTTAGACTTATTCTTGCTGCTCTACATGAGAAACAAGAGTCCAGCAGAATTTTTCACTGATATCATTGTATATTCAGATAAGTATTTTGTCTCCAGACTACTCCTTTAAATGCTGTTTGAAACTCCTACACACTTGGTCAAAGATAAAATTATTATCCTAACTTGGCTGTGAAATATCACAGGAAATATTAATTGCACACTTTTGTAATCATGATGGTCTTAAAGCAACAGAAAGCATAAGGCTCTCAAATACCTTTTCTTTTTCTTGCCTCTTTTCCATAATAACAGATTTTTGCTGTTTCTTGCTAATATGATTTGGTTAATTTTTTAATGCATTTTTATCCTGGCTTCCAATGAAATGACATGCTTGCCAAAACTACATTCCTGTAAAATAGCTAGGCCACCTGCATCCAAATAGCAAAACTCCTAGAGGTGATGATTGAGGGGATGTGGGAGTACTTCTATCTGTATCCAACTCCATCCTTAGTTTGGCGTGCCTGCTTAAATTCCGTTGCAAATGGGATTATTCAGAGTTTAAAATCAAACATATGCTTAAGTATTTTGGCAAATCATAGTATCATCCGTGGAACTCACTCCATATATTAGGAGCAGACCTTAAAATATCCAGTTGAACAGTTTTTTAACATTTTAGTGTGTGAAAAAATATTGTGTCTGACCTTTTTTTCAATTTGAGTTTGCAGGCAAAAATTTGATCGCTTGTCACTTGATGGGAATGCTAAGGATGAGATAAAAATCAAGCTCTTTTCCAGCTGCTGGAAAGAGTCAGGTGTTTTGGACTAATCATTCAAGTGACAGTGTGAAATGTGAAATAAAAATAATCAATATGTGTATCCAACTCTCTCTTCTTAGCCATCTCTAGCTGGCTGCATCCTAAGAGTTCATTGATTGAGATCAAATCACTGGCATATTTTTCTGTGGAGAAATACAAATACAGTTTTTCTTTTTAACCCCTAAACCTTAATAGCATAGACAGAGAAAAATCCAGCCACAGCAATCTCCTAATGGCTTAGAGATTTTATTCCACAACAAACATCCTGAGTGAATATTTTCATCCATTCAATGTTATTCAGCCTTTTGAAACACTGAGAGAAAATCTGTTGAAACAAGTGTTTTGTATTTATGAAAAAAAAAATCTAATGGAAGTCTATGAACAAACTGGAAAGGGTTTTCATCAACAATTGGGAAGATAAACATCTGAAACAACGTATTTGTCAGCCGGCTGACTTTTATTTTATTTTTGCAAAGACTGGAACATAACCTTTAGAGTACAATGCAAAACACAATCTGGAAACCCAAAGAGAAAGGAAAAGGAAATCCATGTCTGGCTAGCAGATATCCCTTCTTCCATTCACCAATCCATAACTTTAAAAAGACTGCAGAAAACTTCCTTGTGAAGGGAAGAGGAGGGACAGACACTAATCTCTTCTCTCTTGCTGCCAGTGACAGGACCAGAGGGAATGGCCTGAAGCTGTGTCAGGGAAGGTTTAGTGTTTTAGACTGAGTATTAAAAACAACGTTCTTCACCCAGAGGGTTGTTGAGCATTGGGATGAGCTCCACAGCATGAAGCCTGTCTGAGTTTAAGAAGCTTTTGGACAATACCCTTAGGCACATAGGGATCATCCTGTGCAGGGCTAGGAGTTGGACCGGAGGATTCTTCAGGGTCCTTTACAGTGCAGAAACTTCAGGGATTCTGTTACACTGTATCTGCAGTTCATGCACTTGTGACTCTGATTGCACATCCAATTTTTTTTTTCTTTTCCTCTCCTCCCGTCCTCTTATCTCCCCTCTCTGCACTCTCCTCCAAAACTCCAACTCCAAATCAAACTTAGTCTCTCAGGCACAAAGGTCCATATAGTGGTCATTGGTAGCTTTCTAGAGAGAAATTGCAGTTAGAAGACTTTGAAAGGTTAGAATGCCAGTCTATGGTATAGGGTACAAAGGCGGTGGTGAGTACTTGTGGTAGTTGTCTGCTACCAGTGGCTTAATGTTACTTTTCTGACTTTGACGTTTCTTTCAGGTATCCATGAAAAAATTTCACCTAAGTGGCAGCTAAGGTTACATGTACTTTTGTTATAACACTTTTCGGTGGCATCACACATGGCAGAAATTATCAAAACTGCATAGGAGTAGATTCCCTCATCTTTATTCAGTTATTTATATCTAGAGATCAAGTCAGCTCCTTTCAGTTTTGTAGACTGCGTTTCTGAGCTCGAGTTTTAGACTTTGTATTGAGCACTGTGTGAAAATACATCTTGCAGCCAAATCTTCAAATAAGCTGAAGTCATAAAGAAAATATCAGACATAGCAGTTGTGAGGCACAGGAGCACTACACATAAAATGAATGCGCGGTGCCCCGGCCGGGGGGGGAGCGGCGGTAGGGTGTTCTCAGCGGAGGGCTCGCGCCGCTGAAATCTGCTTCCCTTGGCCCTGGGCCAGGGCCCCGCTTTGGCCAAACTCGGAGCACGATGTAAAGCCTGTCTGTTCGCCGGCGCGGCTGAAATGCCCTTGGATTATTCCTAGCAATAGGATATGGTTCGGGGAGTTGTGGATAATTTTTTCTTTATTATTATTTTGTTGTTTATAAGAGCCCTGATTTCCTGATGTTTAGGACTGTCATTCAGGAAGCACAGGACAGATGCACGATAATGAGAGGCCAATATTAATTAATTAGATTTGCTTCCTTTTCAATCAGGCACTGCATACTTGAATGAGAGTACAATAAAGTCATGCTCTAAATTATAGATTAAGAATGACTATTTCCTTCTTAGTAGAGAGCACAATTTTTAATCAACTGTCCTTGATTTTACATACAGACCATCCTCTCAGACATGTCACCTTGCATTTAACAAATTGATTGCACACTTTCCAATTTGAAGTTATCTGAGGTTTTGCCAATTTGTGCTGGGATTACTTCCTGAGCTATAGACAGTTTAGGAGATTTTTGTTGTTGTTGTTTTAAAACCTGCTGTGCTGGAGGGAAATGAAGTCTTGACTTTGATGTTCTTAGTGCCTTTACAGCTGTAGAATTGGACCATCTGTGCCTCCTCAAGTTTCCTCAGGGAAGAGCAGTGGGATACAGCTAGAAGCTTCTGGGGATGAGATGTCTCTGGGTGAAAAGTGTGGTTGAGGAGTCTCACTATCACCACATCCTGGCTGCCAAGACATTGCCTGTAAGGGGTTTTGGAATTATCTAAAATTTTCCTGGGCTGTTATAGCTTGCTTTGTTGCCTTGATTGCAAGAGCAACTAGATGGCTAAAAGCAGGATTTCCCCAATTTTGTTCTTGGGATAAGATACTCAGACTCTTTTGAACTTAATTAATGGCCATATGAGGAGGTGTCTCCTCTGTTTTGTGAATGGTCTTTGCTACTGAAAAGAGCAACAAGTGAAGCCTGGCTTCCTACAGTTTTGTGAGTAGTGTTCTATTCACTGGAATATCCCCATTTACTTTGCAAACCCCTGACTTTCAGACCTGCTGGAAAAAAAAGGGGCATCATTTTTTTATGGCTGAACCATATATGTGTAGGTTGTCTGGTTACTGAAGCAAGTGCTTCTTGGTCAGATAGTAGTTGCATCTTGACTTTTGCACTTCCTTAAGGGAAAGAAAAGAAATTTGTCTGTACATTCTCCATAAATGGAACCCTAACAGGCTCTCCTTCCCAAGCAATTGATTACTGCTGATTAAACTCAAAGGAATTATACCAAAAAGTGGCCAACAAGTTTTTTACTGTTTTAAGAGGGCTGATAATAAACAGAAATTGAAGACTATTCAGACAATGTAATAATGCACACCTTGCTTTTTTTGGGAGACAAGGGAGAAAATAGTTCTAAAGCCAGACATTCACATTGTCTGGCCAAAAACCTTTGAAGAAAACTTTTAATGGATAAAAGGTATTTCAGGTTTAAGAAAGGGGGAAGAAAGAAAAAAAAAGTAAGTTACTTATCATCGCGTCTTCTGACAAAGAAAATAAAAGCAGAAAATTTTAATCAAGTCTTTTTAAATTTATACATTATATATCTATTATTTACACATGGAAATATAAATTCTGAATCACACTTTGTGCTAGTCTATCATAGAATCATAGATCGCATTCAAAACTGAGGTTGGGCTTTTTTTAATTCAAGGATTTAACTACTGCAAGCATAAATTTATCTAAAGTTATATTTTTTTTCTCTTTGGAAAACAAATTTTAAAATTTAAAAATAAACTCAATTTATAAAGTGATTGATTTAAAATGTACATTTTAAGAAATATGCTATTATATTTCATGTTTAGGTGTGTTTCTTAATACATTACCTTAATAACACCCTAGTACTTGATTTGATGTTCACCAAAGGGACACAGTGGTCCTTTTAAATTAAAAGAGCAAAACTTTGTAAGGCCAGAAGGGATCATTAGGCTGATTTATGTTGCACAACTGCATAACACAGAGTATGGAATTTTAACAAGTACTTTTGTCATGAAGTTCTATGGCTATAGTCTGAAAGTGTACCTTTTAGACCTAAACTTGATTTAAGCACTATAACTGCCACAGGTTCCAGAACTTCCTAGAAAGGGTGTAACAGAGGTTATTCTCTTCAGCCTCTATTTTGCAACCATGACAAATCTTTTTCTGGTGAGATGTGGAGGCTCCACTTTTTAAATTACCCGCTTCACCAGATGTTTTCAAAGCAGATGGCCAAGAAAAAAAGAGGTTTTGCAAGAAGGAGTGGGAAACAAGCCAGAAAATGTAGAGCTTGAGAAAGGGAGAAACTATCAAAGATAGTACAGGTTAAGACACATGAAGATAAGGGAATCCACAGAAAGAAGGAAGAATTCAACCATTTCAGTTATTTTCCACTGTTCTGGGGAAGAACAACTGGTGTAAAACCAATTCAGCAATCCAAACCTTTCCACAGGCTTTGCACTACTGGTAAGTAAACACTTGAAGAAGCCCACAACATCTGAACAACTACATCACCCAGGCAACACCAGGAGTGGGTGAGGCAAATAAGAAATGAGCCATTGTTAAAGAATTGGCCTGGTTTAATCTGGAACAACAGACTCTGGAATGCACAAATCATACTTTTTTTTTTTTTTTTTTCCCCATTATATAAATTGTGAGGGGGAATTAATGTAATTTAAAAATTAGTTGCCTTCAAAGATTAAAATAAGTTTGTATTTCTAGAAAATTTCATGTCAACAGTCCCCATTTTTACCTTTAATACCCTTACTTTTGAGATCATCTGGCCACAGTTTTATCAATTGATGGTTCCTCAGTTCAAAAATGGCATTTTTCGTAACAAAAATATTCTAGGAAAGTATGTTAATTGTATAAATAACCAGGTTGGCTGTGTGGCAGCTCACCTATTCTCTGCTTCACAGGCTGTTGGTGTAAGTGCCCATTTGGGTGCAAATCAACACCGTGCCCCCAGCTGTGATGTTCTGTGGTTCATCTACCATGTGTGGTTATCAAACCAGCATATCTTAGGCATCCAAGTGGAATTTTTTGAAAGATGCCATTTCAGTTTGTCTAAATTTGATTTATCATATAATTTAAAAGATGATATTTCAAATTTATAGTTTTTAATGTTTTTAACCATGATAATAAGTTTGTGTCCAGTCCATTCCTAGGACNAAATGCTGCTATAAACTGTCAGGTTCATTCCATTTTAGCTTTATTTTTTATAAAGAAATCAAAATATGAGAAACTAGAGAGATGAAAGTCAGAGAAAGTGATTTATATATTAGCTGAGTACAAAATACTCATCTTTTTTAATGCCAAAGATTGATGATCTAGGATAAATCCAGGTTGAAGTAAAATAGTTCAAGCACTGAAAATTGTTATTAATTTAGCAACCCTATATCCTTTTACAAACAATTCAAATTTTGCTTCTTAGTCTGGATCTATTTCTATTATAGCTCTGAAGCACTGAGCTCCCTCTTGTGACTAGCACCTGAACATTATTCTGATTTTGGGACTACACATCCTGCATATACTCTTAAGAGAAGCAGATTTGTTAAAATACTGGATTCCCTCAGATCAACCCTAATTGCATCTAGTAATGCTCTTTAAAAATGGCAACACTGGCTATCTGGAAATAATACAGACTTAATTTTCCCTATTTTTGATAGCTTACCTTTTGCATAGGTGCTGTTTCAAAGAGTAAGAAATCATGTCTCCTCAAAAGTCTTAATTTCTAACACTGAATCTGTGTTTTCATGAAAATTATTTGATTACTCCTCAGTGACTTATTATGCAATAAACACAGTATAGTGACCAGTAATCAAATGAAGACTAAATATAAATTTACCATAGAGCCAGGAAATACAATCCATCATATCTGACAGCAATTTCCTTTCAGAGCTGTACGGTTGTATTTCTGTATTTACACTCAGTGATGAAGGTATAATGGTTCATTAGCATAGGCACAGTAATTTCTGTATGATCTGTGTTGCCTTTGTATAGCTTATTCCAAGATGGTATTAAGAAATAACATTTACAGCTGTGTAACTATGAATACAATATGTTCAATAACTGTGAACATTCGTTTTATATAGACATATTGGTAGAAATGTTTTGCATAGAAATGACCCTCAGTAGAAGACTAAATATCAGAAAAAGTCTGAAATGCAGAGAACAAGAGAAATCCAGGTCAATATGCACGTCTTTAGCTTTCTGACTTGGAACATGAGTTTTTTGAGACTATTTCTTGATAGATGAGAAAGAATAAGTGACACACCACCTTCATGCATAAATTTGAAATTCTGTGGTCATAGCTGGGAAAAAAAAAAATGTGGATAATCCTGTCTATGTGTTTCCAGTAAGTTCAACCCTCTTGCACATAAAAAAGAGCTTTAAAGTGTTACATTTTTAATGTTTTTAGGTAAAAAGAGAAACAAAGGAGCAATTCAAAGGTATCTTGCTTAATATAATTATTTGAAAGAACATTCATTTTCACCTCTTCTAAGTTCTAATATTAACTAGCACCAAAACCTTCAGACTGCCATTTTTAGCATACTCAGTTATGCAATTCCCATCATCTGACAATGTAAAAATAAGATTAGTTACAGTTACTACCAGTGCAAAGGCCCCAAATTTGACATTAGGTATATACCTCCTATTTTCTCAAATCATTGCAAAATCAATTTCATTATATCTAATGTACAGGTAGGCACATGTCTCTGTGACAAAGAAAATGTCTTTGCTAATCTTGTTATCCACAGATGCAGTAATATATTTTTCCAGGCAATAGAAAAACATATACCCTGAACTCCATAGTCCTTACTCATAGTAGTCTACTGCTGAAGTGGACTGGAGCTTTGACCAGTGTAGAGTTACAGCTTAATGAATGCTAGTTCTTCTGTATAGGAGAAATTCATATGCTTTCATACTCTCTCAGCTTCATTTCCTTCCAAGGCTCATTAATTTTTAAAAGAGCCAGCTTTCTTACCCTTGCCTCCTAGTGGGTGGTGTTGCACTACTATAAATATAAGGGTATTTATAATTTTAGCTGGAAGAAGATTACAATAAAACTCAATGGCACAGCCAAAGAGGTTTGGCTAAGTATCCACTCTAAGGAAAAGCTTCAACGAATTTCATGGTAGCCACTGGGTTGCCTAATTTGGCCATAGAACGTTTCTTTTATTGGGCTGAAAGTAGCATGATTGTTATTTCTAGGACACTAGAAATTTGTCTGGACTCAGATGCTGCACCTGTCACAACCTTATCATACAGTGAAGAGAGGAATGGTCTTTTTCAGAATCCTACTTTTATCCCACTGCAACTTAGGGACTCATTCAGCAAAGTGGAGCATGTAATAAATAATGCATTCATTCTGAGGGGTTTAAATTATTTAATGTTGAGAGTTTTAATGATGTTGCTGAAGCAGTCAAAGGAGACAAGTGAAAACAGCTGCAAACACTCATGAATAGCCCAAAAGTCCAGGTCCACAAGCAAAATCTTAAATATCACCTAATCACCTTTCTCTTCAGTTCCTCCTTCTGTTCTCAGCCTTCAGACTTGGTGTTGTTGACACTCCCTTCAAGTCAGTAAAAAGTCTTTTTCCTTCCATTCAGTCATTATCCTCTATTTCTTGAGTAGTTCCTGTAGACCTGCTGTTTAAATGACATATATTATTTTATCTTCATAGAGTAAGATACAGTTCCCATTATATGGTATATTTCCACCACTTTTTTTTTTTTTTTTTGGTTTTTGGTTTTGTTTTTGTTTTTCTTTGTTCATTCTTTACCTTCTTAAAGAAACTAAACAAAATTTCTGGGTGAAAATGAGAATGTCATCATCTGACTGATGAATGGAAAGCTCTTTAAAACCTGCCAAAATCCTGGAAAAGCTTTTTTTCTTTCATTTTCTATCCTACTACCACATATTAATATGAGAAATATTTCACAGGCTCTTTGATTCAGTGTACTTTGTCAAAAGCCTGAATTCTACAAATGCAACTGGTATTACCAATCACAAGGTCCTCATTAATAGACTAGCATACTAAGCTGAGCTTTGTTTGAGCAAAATTAGGGAAGGATTGCAGCATTACCAAGCTTTTCTGCACTTGTTTGTGAGAATGGTGCTGTGAGTGCTTCAGTGTGACACAGTACATGGTCAACAATAACCCTCAGGTTGGTTAGGTGACCAAGCCAAATTTTGCTTACTGAAGAGAATCTCAAAAAACTTTTGCTGAGTATAGTTAAGTGAAAAAAATATATTTACCAAAGGTTACTATCCTTGAAAGATGTCTACCAACTTGTGTGAAGTCAAAGCATGTTTGATTCAAATTCAAATCCTCATAGCAGGGACACTGTAGCTCTAGGCAACCTTTATGCTGATAAAGGGAGGAAAGGAGGAGGGAAAGTTCTTTGCTTCCCACTGCATTCACACATGTGTTACATGCACAAGATCAATTCTTGTGCCAACAGAGTAGCCTTGGACCTTTCAAAATATTAGATACAGAAAAATTTATTATTTGGCCTTTTGAAAGTGGTGAAAAGCTTCAGTCATGGAAAGATTCATGAACTTGAGTTGTAAAACTTATTCCCAACAAAGGCCTGATAAACAATTTATCATTTGATAGCTAATCCTAAAAGCACCTCCAGTCCATAATTACTTATTTGTCACATTGAAGGCCCAATTTACTGTCATTTACCGTTTTGATTTTATACATCGTATTCAAACTCCTCGATCTGCACAGCCATATGGTGGATATTTGCAAACAAGGAGGTCCAGAAGGTAATCTCTCACTGTGGTTAATCAATGTAAAAGAGAATAAAGAGGAATTAGTTGTATCCCTGATCAAGTTCATATCATACAGATACAGTATCCTAAAATGTCTATTGTCAGGATGAGGGTTACTGAACTTGTGTAGGCCTCTTTCAGTTCATGCTTGCTTGTGTTGCTCCAATCTATAAAGGATTCAATTTAAAGGATTTAACTGTCAGTTGAGTGAAAGAGATAATTACACTAATTTAGCACATGTAAGATTCTTGGATACAGTCTTTTCAATAAGCAATAACCATGGATTCAATGAAAAGCAAAATGTTTCTCATTTGCTTAGGAGACTTTGTCTTAGGCTGTCTTTGATGGCTGTCTCAGAATATCTTATGATTTAGTGGATAGACACCCTGCCAGGGAGCTGTGGAGGAAGAAGCAAGCTCCAGACTGAACAGAAGACCAGAATTTGAATACTTCAATGGGCATGTGAGTGATCACTGTTAGCAGAAGGCGACTAACAGCATCAGAGTTTTTCCTCAGAGTGTCACACTCTGCAACTGTGACATGCAGGCACATTGTTCCCTGTTTCACCTAAGCAGTATCTCCTCAGACAGGCCATGTCGTTTTGACAGGATTACAGAGNATTTTATTTTCTTTCTGGGCCTCATCCTTTTTGTTTTTGAGGGGCATCCCAGCTCCAGAAATGTCCTCCTCCTCAGGCTTGCCCTGCTTGGGCAGCAGAAAAACAGGTTAAATCACCCCAGCACAGAGGAAGGCATAGTGCTCAGGTGTCTTGCTCCCAAGCACTCCTACTGCTGGGTTATTACACAGAGAGTGGTCAGCATCACTTGCAGTGCCTCCTCTGCCTGTATTGCAGGAGGACACAGTAAGTTCTGCTTTACCTTTTCAAAGACTTGAGATAGGCAGCTGCTCTCAAGAAAGGATGTAGTGTTGGGCTTTTGAAGCATCTATCCCTTACTCCAGACTCTTTAGGAAGCCTAACTCAATGAATGATAATTTTATTTTCATTCAGAAATTAGAACAAGATTCAGAGAGGTTTTAAAGCTCATTCTCTAATGACATTGAGACTCAGATAATTCCTTAAATACCTGCCCTTATTGAATGTACCCCTTAACCCAAGGGATGTAGGAACACAAATTCCTCTTGGCCTTTTTTTTACATTCCCTTCCCTTTCCTGTCTGAATGGGATCCGTTCTCCTAGAGAGGGGCTGCCTTTTTAAAAATCTCATCCATAAAATGCTCATTATTGTGGAAAACTTTGCACAGCCGTCAGAGAGAGTTTTCAGTCGTGTAAGCCAAGCCAAACTGAATGTGGCAGGGTTCATTCGGAGCACTACCCCTGAGTATATTTTTCAGTAAGTAGGTAAATTAGCCACGCACGCATGCACGGCACAACTTCCTTCCGAACATTCAGCTGTCATTAAAACCTTGCTGCTATTTAAAAATGTCTAAGCTCGTACGATGGGCAGCTTTCAAGGACTCATAACTCACCCAAATCAAAACCAGTTTTCACAAAACTGCTCCAAGGCTTCTTGATGGAAAAGGTTTCCTTACTGAGTGCCATTGTTTCCAGTTGTTTCATCCTGCTAGGTGTCTAAAAGAGAAAGTCACAAGAATTTGTATTTGTATAAGAACTTTCACTCTCTCATTCAAAAATATAGCACTGAGGATAAGCTTAGCAGGAATAAGACGGATTAGGCATTTATGTGGATAATGAGAACATCCATGATTACATCAGTGGGGTGAATAGGATGAAAACACTGTGGCGATCAGCCCTCTCCTGGAATCTTTTAACATTTGTTTAAAAAATTTATAGGAGAAAAACTCATATAATGGTGTAAACAAAGGGAGTGGGTTAATCAGACATGGATTAAATTAAAGTCACCCACCTAAACACATTGATTGTGGAGATTAAAAGCACCATCACCTTTCATCTATCTTGTTTACCTCCCAAGCACCCTCTGGCTTTTGTGTGGCATTTTGGTTTCCATGGCCACTGAAGGTTCCTTCCTATAATCAAAAACGACCTCCTGTTATAAAAGACTCAGAGTCTTTGCTCAGCAGGCCATTTCCCCCTTTTATTATTCTTTTCTCTTGCCTTCAGGGAAAGCTTTGTGTGAGCAGGACAGAGCACTTGGTTGGTTGGCAGTTGACCTCAGCTGCACACAATGAGCTCTGAGTGCTACCTGAAATGTGTGACAAAGAGGGAAGGGTCACTGGCTTAGAGCATTACAAGGGCATGGGCAAGCAACTGTGATGACACTTGCCAAATGTCAGCATTCACCTAATTCAGGAGGGTCCTTGCTGATTGACAGTTCCTCACTCTTCAGCAGCTAAAGACAGAAAATACACAAGTTCATTAATTAATAACCCTGCTAGACTCCAAAGATATAAAGGCTAAAAGAAAACAAAACAAAACAAAACAAAAAAAAAAAAAAACAAAAAAAAAAACCCTACCAAAAAAAAAAAAAAAAAAAAAAAAAAAAAAACAAAAAAAAAAAAAAAAAAAAAAAAAAAACAAAAAAAAAACCCTACCAAAAAAAAAAACAAAAACACCAAACCAAAACTAACAAACAAACAAACAAACAAAAAAACCTGACAAAGAAAGCAGCTTGATAGGAGGGAGCCAGCTCAGGATTAAATATGTACTATTTATTTATTTATTTATTTATTTATTTGAGAGCACGCCTCACTAGTTTAAAGCCATTTTAATAGCTTACAGGCAAAATTTGTCATGGTATGTAGCTGAGTGCTGTGCTTGCTTAAAATGCTTTTGACAATGTGAGGAAAGCCTTTAAGCATTTGATGAAGGTAAGTTAGTTAGCAGGCCTTGGAAGCCAGTTTGCAGGTTCCAAGATAATTCCTTGGGATCCAATTAAACTGTTGAATTTTACATTCATTCCATTTTTCTAATGCCTTTAGTTAAGGGGATTTCTCCCATACATAACCCACTCACACACACCCCATACTCCCAAACCAATGATTTTAAATACAGTTTTATGTGACTTTTTAGCTGGTTTCACCCTTTGATTGTTGAAGTGTGCTACTCTTTTAAAAAAGAAAGAAAACTGCTTTGAGCACATTTTTCTTTCCTGGCTGCAGCAACAGAGAGATTTAATGCTGCATATCATAGCTGATTGCAGAGGTTATATGAGAGAAGTGCCTGTGGATAGTTGCTAAAAACAGCAAAATGTTGACAATTTCTTTTATTGGCTGCTACTGTGTTGTTCAAATGTCAGCTGCAGGATAAGACAAAACAGGATGTGAGAGCAAAAAATTTCTATTGCATGTGGATACTCACACTGAGGGAAATACATCATTATCAGAACTATCAAATTTTAAACAAATACTATTCAAATATTAGTTTAGCTGGTATTCTAGTGTACGAATTCTTATAATTAAAAAAAAAAAAAAAAGAAGCAAATGTGGAAGTTCAAGGAATTTCAGTAAGTACTAGTTTTACATTTGAGCTCAGCAGTAACCTGGTCGTGTAACCTTTATACTTCCCAGTACAGGAATGGAAATCTTTCTGATGTTTTCCATCACATTTGTATCTTTCTTTGTCATAAGCATTAGTGCTCTTGTCATAACAAAGAATATATTTGGCAGATGGACTTAAAATAAATTGAAATCTGTCTTGCAAAGTGATCTTGAAATAGTTCAACGTGTCAAAAAGTGTGTTGTAACATTGTATTATATGTTTTATACTACTTTTCACTCAGTCTGTTTTAATACCTTTTAGCAGAGTGAATTCTATCAAAAATCATGGCACAATTAAGACATTTGTATGCACTAATCCATCAAAGAACATTTGAAACTCAACACTGTAATTTGTCTTTGTGGTTGAAGCTTTCATAGCATAAACATACAATGCCAATATGACCAGGAAATTTTTCTGCAGTGAATGCTGCAGTTCATCTGGGAGCAGGCACTTTCACTCCTCACTTGTGATGAGCATAAATTGGTCTTGCAGCTGAAAACATTTCTTCTGACAGAGGGTATTGAGGACAGAGATTTCTGCCAGGAACTCCATGCTGCTGTTCATGCAGCTTTCATCTTTGGAATGTTATGTTCAGATCTGCTTTAGATCATAAAAGAGCTATGAATTTCTCCACACTAGTAGGAATCAGGTCACAGTATGGCATAAGCAGAATTTGAAGAAGAAACAATTTATATTGTTGAAAAAGACGCCATTACCAAAAGAGAGATGGTTTTTGTTTGATTATTTTTTTTTTTTTCAGGATTGAATGACAATATACAGAAATATTGTGACAAGTGAATGGATTAAATTTAGGCATACCATAATGTATGCTTTCTTTTCCCTACAGAACAAAGGAAAGACAGAAGGAAGTAAGGCCAAAGAGGCATCTTTTTCTAACATGGTTAAAATAGCCTAGTCTTAATTTTTACGTACTAAAACTGTCATGAAATTATTAAGAGAAATTCAGAATATGTCATTATATATTGGACATAAATTAGGCTTGTCATAAACAATGTAATTACTTAGGAGTCCACTGCCTTAAATAGCATCCAATGACATTGTTGAAATGATCCCCACATAGTGGGGATTGTGTTAACCAAAGACCCAGTTAAATTTTTCCTGAAAATCTATTACTGACATCAGTGGACTTGGAATGCCCCTTAAATAATAATCAGTTACCTATCACCAGTAAACATTAGCTAAGTTCTGCTTCTTGCACCTTATTTATGGATTTCCTTGTAGCTACATTTTCAAGTATGAGGCAGGTATTTTTCATGCAAAATAAGTGTTCTTGGGAATCCTTTGTTCTAAATTATCTTCCCACAGTCACTGCTTCCAGCACCTTTAAAACCAGCTAAGCTAAAGCACCTGAATGCAAATTCAGCTTTAAAAGAATAATGTTATACACATCTGGAGGAAAGGTCATTTAGCAGATTGATTTGGTCACTGAACATTTTCCCTGCTGCCATCTTAAGACTTATACCTCTAATCGATTGCACTCCCTGTTCCATGACCCCCTGTAATACTGTTCTTCATTCCAGTGGCAACTGTTCCCAGTCAGCTTCTCAGGCCGTGTACTGTAGGCATTGCGAACAAAGCTCCTGGCAAGGGGCAGTATTCTTCTTCTATCTCATCTCTACCATCTTCAAGTCATCTCTCTAAAGGAAATAAACTGCAGGTGTGTATGCTTCCCCCTCCCCTCTTCCCTTCACTTCTCAGAAAGGTCAATAAACGGGGTTAAAATTCTCGCACTGCACATCAGGCTCTCAAAGCAAGGGCAAAGGGCACATGTGAAAGAGCAAGTGTGCACGCACACACTCACATCCACGTGCATAGGAATAGCCCTGCACTTGTGGAATGTACCTCTTTACATTTGTGTATATAATAGATGTTGGGAGGGGCCATGAAATCTCTCTTCTCCACTGAAAGCAAGATTTAGCAAACAGCGCAGTGGGATGGCCATCTTGATCCAGGATTTAAGATCCTATAAATTAAATACAACAAACAAGAAATAACATAAAGCAGATAAAATATAACTTTAACTGAATTCAAAAGAATAAGGCAAACTTTTGACTTAGCTTTCTACAGTGATTTCAATTTAAAAAAGAAAAACCAACAACACATTAAAACAACCATTTCTTTCAAATAAAGAGGAAAGAGAAGGAACATTAAAATATACTGACATTTCATTTTTCTAATGAGATAGTATTTCTCTTCTGTTGGGTAGAATATATGTAGACAAGTATAATAAAGTCTTAGAGAAAAAAATAAGTCCAGAATCAGAGATGCATCTTTCAAATTAAATCAACAGTTCCCCTCATCAAGATTTCCATCAATTTTTAATTTAAAGGCTTACCTCAGGGAGAACTAGCTTATTTCACTAAGTCGTGTATTTCTATTAAAATCAATGGGACAATATGTATTAGTAAAATAGAGTCTGATTAATAATTTCATTCTAAATTTTGCCTATTCTAGCTGAAGAGCATTATAAGAAATACCTTTTAAATAAATACTTCCTTTCTGAATCATGATAATTTAGTTTTCATGAAGAAATTTTATGAGCAGATTTTGAGCTAGAGAACAGAAGATTGAAGAATTCTTACAGGCAAGTAATTTTTACAATTTCTACAACCAAGATTGGCAAAAAATGTAATTTACTTATATGCTTTACAAACCTCCTGGCTTATTGACAGGACAGATATATGACAATGTCCAAGCCATAGAGCTGAGGTTCTTGGACTGGTTTGAAAAATAAATCAAGAGGACTATTGTGGAGGAGATTAACATCAGGCTACTACCAAAGACATACCCTTCCAAAAAGAAAAGTCCAATAAGAAACACCAAAGTTTTTCTGAGTTTCAGAAAACACCATACAGAGTTGTCCCTCAAGCAGGAAGCTATTGAGCTGCACTGTGAATACAAGAGATTGTGGTACAAAAGTTGGTACCATGGGCCTGGGTAGGTTTGCAGAACTGAAAGAGGTGATCTAAATCCATCCGTGAGTGTATACACAGAGATATTTGTCGTAGAGCCACAAGGTTCTAGAACTACAGTTCAGTGCATATGGAAATCTTGCTTAACACTCCCAGTACCTAAGAAGTGCCAGCTAAGGTAAGGAACTATCATGCATTACATCTTCCTTTCCTCAGGAAGGGAAACAATATACAGCCATCTATCAAGCAGTTATCACCTTCATCTCATTTCTCGTTGGCAGATGGGAAATGAAAGCCTGATCTGTCAGCATGTGGGTAATTTTTTGTTCCCTTTGGAGCTTTCCATCCAAGTCTGACATTTCTCAAAGGTATTGATAGGCAGCAGATTTATCTTTTAAGCATTCATTGTCTCTGTAGCAGTGGGATTTTTATATTGCATCACTCAGCATCCTTTTGAGATGGCATGGAAAGCACTGGAAGTGGAAACACCTTCATTTTCTTCCAGCCAAAATGTGCAACAGAAGGACTGCTGAAGAGGCTGATTATTACTAACAAATAGGAGGTTTATGTTTCCCATAGTATTTGTCCAGCTTAAAATACATAATTTACTTCTTTTCAGAGTTTTTTGGTCCTCTCTTGCAAGCTGAAATTCCTGTCTGCCAGAGGAGGTTTCTTGCCATGAGGAGGACAAGGTTTCCTTCCCCATAGTTTTCTTACAGCAGTCTCATTCCCATGCCCATTCCTGAAGAACCAGTCCATAGAGGAAATTCCAGGGAACTAAGTGGCCTTTCTATGCATCTGAAAGGTTTATTGAGATTTCAAATCATCCAACTCAGGGCTCTTAGAGTTGATCTCACAAGATATGAAACATTTTCAGTTTTGTGGAGAAAAGTGACATAAACTTTGGGTAGCTAACGAGGATTCCTTTATAACTGAACAGATTTTATGCTGGAATAAAGTAAATCTTAAGGCTGAATTTGTCAACAAGGAATACAATTTAATTTTTCCAAGTAGGTTCTACACATGCACGGACTTGAATAACATATGCAAATTTGATTCTGTGTAGAGGGGTACTAACAACTTACTTGAGAATGGCTTCCTAGACAACTCAGCCCATTGATTGCTTATACCACACCATTCAAACAAAAGCTATTTTACATTCCAAACAGAGAATTTTCACTGTCACACAATTGATAGTATGAATCTACTGGCTCCTTTTGGAACATCCATTATGGTGCTAAACCTATTATATTGGCCAGTGACTCATCAATCTGCCCAAGGAAAAAAAAAAAAAAAAAAAAAAAAAAAAAAAAAAAAAAAAAAAAAAAAAAAAAAAAGAGAAGGCAGTCTACTGGCCTGCATTAGAGCACTGCCATCAGTTCAAGGGAAATGATCCTTCCCCTCTATTTTGCACTGGAGAGACACATATTAAGAGTCTCAAAATAGCCTCCAACTTTTTTATTCTAGGTGATTTCATTTTCTACTTGCCTGGCTACAATGGGCTTCTTCCCAACATCTTCTCCAGTACATACAGGGAAAAGGGGTTTGTTAGTCTCCCTAAAGTTCATAAAGTTTGAGATCTTTTTCCAGTATATTTTTTTTTTCTCACTACAAATAAAATGTGAAAGCAGGAAGAGGAAGTGTGTCCTACCAGGTAATCTCCCCCATTTCAGTTTTTCATTTACCATATGAAAAGTGTAGTCTCATGAAGTTCCATTTGTCTAGACCGTATGGGGTCTACCTGTGCCTTATTTGCTCCCCAAACTAGCTAGCCACTAATGTGAGCAGTCCTGCCACAAAATGAACCTCACAGCCAACTGCAAATGTGTGAAAGTAAACAGCTGCTAAAAGTTATCTGTACAGCGGACAAGTCGTCCCAAAAGAGACTATAGCTTTACTTTGAAGCAACCAGATTTTTTTCACTCCTCTCCAGTATTCTAGGTGCTATTTTGAGGGATTTGTATCAGGAGCTGAATTCCCATCATGCATTCCCTCTGCAGGGGATTTATTTGTGGCATTTTTAAACCAGGCAGGAAGGTGGAAATCAGTATCTCAGGACATAGTTGAAAGATCTGGTTCTCTTCCAAGCTCACTGGATGATTCTTTATTTACTACAAATTTTTCCTGCTCTCACACTCTTCATACCTTTGACTCTCTGTTACTTTTTTGGGGGATGATGCAGGTAATTTGATATTGAACTTTGTATAAAGAATATTAAAAGCATTAAATACATTAAATTCAAATATGGTACGGAATTTAAATCCTTGTGCTATATTTTTAAATTAAATTTTCAAAGATATTCCTTGTAGTAAAATTAGCATGATATCTTACAGACAAGAATCTCTGATGACTGTATAAACTAATTAAGTCCCCTTCGAGTGTTTAAATATTGTTATAGCATTTTTTCTGTAAAATAATCTGATTTTGATTATGCCAAAGAAAAAGAAAACTCAAATGCCTGAGATATGGTCATTTCTAAATCGCGCTTGTAATTGGTAATTTACAGGTGTACTTGAAATGTCAGACTTGCAATACATTTTAAAGCAGCATTTCATATTGTCAGGAGTGCTGTGAAAAAAACTGTCAGTATCAGGGACTGGTGATTCAGATTTTAGTGGGATCATCCAGATAACTGAATTTATTAGCCACATACTTTCTTGTTTGTGTTAGATACACTATATAACAGGTTTTTACTCTGTGAACAGCACCTTTGATTATTCTGCTAAAAATCTGAAAATAAAAAATAAGATCCATCTTAAGGAAATATCTCTTTCTACCTTTCCACTGCACTGTATAGAAAAGGATGCCCATATTGCTTTATATAAAGGGTATTTTGTTCTTAAGCCACTGCATTTAAAGGAAAACAGCAGTAATCCAGTAATTTTAATCCAAAGTCAACTTCTGGCTCCAGATCTTCATTGCAGAGGCACCTGTCTCCAGGGTGTAGGAATTTATGGTTTTTCTTTTTTTTTTTCTTTTTCCTAGGTTATAATCACAATCTCAGATATATCTTTCTCATGGCTTTATTTTTGTATTGTTTAGCCGTGTCTCTGTTCAGCGTGCTATGTTCTGCAAATCCTAATCTTTGGCATTACTTCTTCCTCTTTATGGACCGCAAAACTTAGGTTTCTAACTTAGGGTTGTACGTACCCCTCTCATTTAATCAATGCCACTATTGCATGGGGTGACACCACTTTTGAGTTCTTCCTGACTCCATGTTCCTAAACCCTGTTGATACAATGATTAAAGCTACTTTTGAAAATGCTAACTAGTCTCCAGAAACACTCAGGTACTCTTGAAAAAAAATTTCATGCTGCTAATTCTAAAAAAGTTGTTCATAGTTGTTTATAAACAGAATAATAATAAACATGGATTGTTTGTTTGCAACAGAAAATAAAATATCAGGTACTAAATTTGCAATTTAAGCATCTGTTCAAAAAAAAAAAACAAAACAACAAACTCTCAAGAATCTACAGGAAAATCAATCACCTGATAATGGTGAAGATATTCCTGTGTGTCAGCATATGTTTCCAGATGCATTTTCCTTGGATAAAAGAGAAAAATACAATGATTTCACAGCACTTTGCCTTGCTGGACCAAATTTATCTCTGTTGTAGCCTGGTGATGTCAACAGAGTTACAGTGTGGATGAATAGAGGTCATTGTTTGTGAAGTTGGCAGAGAGTGCATGTGTGGGAGGAGAAAAATGAGATCTTCTAACCCATATTTGCAGAAAAAACATGAGTATGAGTTTAGACACATACTCCTATTAAAACTGCACCATAATTTTGCCACTGGAAGTTTCAGAACAAATGGGCTCCAAATGAAACAGAATGAGGGCATTTCTCCAAGATATTTCCTGAGCTGCTGTCAGTGCTACTGCATGACAGTGTGACCACGTGATGTTGGGCTTGGGATGTAGAACATGGGAACAAGGCTTTTCTTAGTGGTTTCCAGACCACAGATTCCAGCTAAGCTAGGTGTCCACTTTCTGCCCAGAACTTATCTGACACTAATTAAAGTTAAGGAAAAAAAAAAAAAAAAATTCTATGTCAATCTCTAGGCTATGTCTGATGCTTGGTACCCTGGGGGAGAAGCTTAAGTGCCATGCTGGGTATCAGCTTTTCTTCAGTATAAAGATTCATCTAAATCCTAAATACTACTATCTGGAAAAGGATCCAAGCACAATGCAGAAAGCTACAGCACAAGTAGTGTCTTCATGTTCTAATACTGTGTAACTTAGGCATTTGCTGCACACCTCAGTGGGTCAGGCTTTCAGGGACTGACCGCATGTGTGCTAAAGGATTGTGCCTCCTATGAGAGATCCCCCTACTGAGCTACAGAGACGTTCCTTATGACCTGCTTGACTTGTAGACACACTGGGGATATGCACTTGTTTTTTAGCTTTGGGTCTTCATTGCCAAGTCAGAAAACAATGTATTTAACTTCACATCAGCAGCTTTGGGAAGCAGCAAAGATTTCTGGATGGATATCTGCAATGCAAGGCAGACTACAATCAGACACAGTCAGACCAAAACTGGTTCCTTGAGGACAGATGAAAGGCTGCTGTGTTATCTCCACCAACCAAGCTTTGTTCCCCACTTTGCCAACTACCACAATGCTTTATAGAGCTTCACCATGAGCAGCAAACCAGAGCAAAGAGCCCTGGAAAATGGAAGAACACCTACAGCTTAGAAGTGAGACCATTGTGTGAACCTGTCTCTGTACACAGCACTGGAAAGAACCACCGGGCCTGGCATTTTGGAAGCAATGTAGCTTTCTCTGCCAATCATTCCTTCAAAATTGAGTCACTTGCATAAAACTGCTGTGATTTTTGGACCATATCTAATGCCTCATAATAGCCTTTGGCATCAAAAATAAGCATATTGTCCCTATTGCTAGAAAGGGTGAATGAAAATGAAAAATAGGCAGATTGAAGGTGGACCTTGATGTGCATTGGAGTATGCTTATACATGCCAGGATGGTTTAAAACTACTCTTCCATTTCTGAATTTATATAATGAACAAACAGAACAAATCAAAAAAAGCTTCAGAAATTCAAGGATATCTGTTGTATGCTGCTAAAACTTCTGCTAAGGCAATTTCAGGTAGTATGAAATTCCTGTCTGCAGCCCATGAGTAAGAAGTGTAAAGGAAAACATTTCCAGCAGGCACACTTACTTTTCACAGCACGTACGTGCCTTACCTGCCCTCTTACCCTGTGTAGCACACCCACCTCCTTCAGTCCCAGAGAAGCATCCCCTGTTTCCTGCTCCTCCACTTAAGAAACAGTAAACAGTAAATTTGTTTATGGCCTCCATTTTATTAATAGTGGCAATCAGAGGAACTTTTATGGATATGCTTTGTTCACTTCAGCTCTTGCTTTGTCTTCCAAGTTGGGAACCCCCACAGGACACTTATAAATGGACAAATTTACAATCTAGCCTGTGTAAAGTGCCCACAGCAGCATCTACATGGAAGTTGTCTTTGTGCTCATGCACCAGCTGTGATGCCAGAGGGCACGGGGTCAGAGCAGAGGGCTTCCTCTGGCTTTCTACAAACTGGGATCAGCCAACCTTCATTTATCTGTGGTTAAGGACTTGTTTTGGTTTCTCAGATCATGACTCCACAGAGCTGTTTGGATGTTTTTAATCGAAAGACAAAGCACTTCCTCTTCCAAACTTGGTGCCTGCAAGGAGCATAACAAACTAATCATTCAGAATAATTAATTCTGTCAGAAAAATCTCTACAATTCTTACTAACGCTGAGTGTTTTGTAATCCTAATGAAAGGAAAAACCTGTCACTGTGATAATTTTCGATTGACCCATTTTCTTCAGTGGTTGGGGAGAGGGGAATGTTGTTTGTTTTTATCTCTAAGGACCATAAGCATGAAAACGATATCTGTAAATCTTAAATTTCAGCCTTGCATTTCCAACTCAGCCTTCAAAGGAAATATTAGCTAATCCAAAGAGCCAAGTAAGATTGTCAGATTGGTAATTTGTATATGCATAGCAGAGTGTCTTTCAGTTACCTGTGACTTTAGTTTCAAAATACTCCCAGGATAGGGAAACATTATTTTTCTCCATTTCTAAATGGGAATCTGAGATGAAGAAAATATAAGCAGCTTGCCAAGGCCATGGAGGTAGTCCTTTCAAAGCCAAGGACTGGAATCCAAATTGTGAGTGCTTTAGCCTAGCACTTAAAAGCCATCCTCCCTGTGGGTTTTAATGTAATACAAGAAGCTTAGGATTGAAAAACCATTTCTAAAGCCAGGTTTTATGAGAAAGTGTGGAAAACAAAATATTAGTTTCCTATGCTTGCCTAATATTGTAAACATCTAACTGCCAACTTCAGTGAGGAAGCTGCCAAACAAACACAAACAAAACAAAAAAGAACATTTAAAAGGGAAAATGCCTGAAGTTTTAGAGTCCTTTTGCATATTGTCATGCTTTGAAGTCATCTATTTCTTCTGTATTTGACAGCTGAAAGTTAAATGTGGCAGACAGTTGCATTTCTCATTACCAAAGACAGAACAGTATAGGAAATTTGTTCTTTAATATGCAGCCTTTTATTTCTAGGTCACTAATTTGAATCGATTCCTGATCAATGGTGACTGAAAGGCATTCATATCCGGCAGCTGTTCTGTGGTCTGTGTTAAATGAGGGGACATCCTAGTTATTTCCCAGCAGTAGACCCTCTCTCTCAGTATCAGAACAAGCTGGCAGTTTTCACAGAGATGCTATGGCCTGATTGCACATGGCACTTGCAAATATCTGAAAAGTGATTAACCTATTTCTGCTCTGTTTTGTAAGGCGTGTATTTGTTTTTTTCAAGTAAGCCATATTTTTTTTATGGTAAGCTTTCTAAATATTAAATGGGATCATCTTGCTGCCTTTGTATAAATTTGCATTCTCCCTGCGTTCAAAGCCATGACTGCTGTTTTGATGCTACCAGCAGTGGTCAAAGGTTGATTCTTCACATGCACAATGAGGAGTGCCAAAACAAACATTGGTAGCTTCTGTGAGTGGGATTCATAGCCTTTAACTTCAACTATCCACACATCATGTGTTTGGCCTAAATGAACCATTTAGACTGCCACTGTTCTCCAAATCTCTCCTTAAAAAATTACATCCACAGAGGCTTTGCCCATACTAAGCAGAGGTGTTAGTTTCTTTCAGAATTCCACCTTAAATCTTAAACATTTTTTTACACTCCCATCTGTAATAGCTGCAGAAACCCTGTGTTACTGTATAGAACAAATCAGCTTAGTTTTTAAGGATCCATATATATTGTCTAGCAGTTATTATGGTTCAGAAAGGCAAGTTTAATTGCTATATTCATACTTTCCAGGTACCAGATTCCTGGTGAGTTGTTGAAGACAATGAAATGCAGTGGGGCTTGTTGCTGGTTTTTTTCCCCCCCAAAATTTCTGACCACTCTGACATGGCCTCTCAAAAGATTGACATAACATATACAATGCACAATACTTTTTCTCCCAAAATATCTCTGCTTTAAAAAATGCCTTCCACAAATTATTTTCTGTCTCTGGCAGTGTGTGGAAGAATAATCATTCACCCACCCACAAAAA
>VWZN01010509.1:92595-107139 GCA_013396955.1 Regulus satrapa | reverse complement strand
CCAAAAAAAAAAAAAAAAAAAAATCACTTTTATTACCATCCTTTTTTCCCTTTCTCCAAACATGTTAATACCTGCTGAACAGAAACAACACTAAAAGTCATAATAACTGTCTACTGACACAAGAATGAGTTGTTGAGTTTTTCTTTTAGCATTTTGATAACAATACCACGTAGCCAAATTGTCTGGTAGCACTAAAACTTGTCAGAGGAAGTGTATAACTTGGCTGTAAAAATTCACTGAAACTTGGCATAAAGTATTTTAGACCGGAACCAAGTTTTCTTCACAAAATATTAAATTCTTCTTTCAGATTCTTTCCGTGATCTAAAAAGCAACTTTAAATGTTTTCAAAGAGACAAATTGCAAGCCAGTAAACTATGACATGTCTAACTATGCTTGTGAGAAGAAAAAAGAGGGAATGAAAAAAGAAACTTACAGTGCTTTCAAGATTTCATGTACAAACAAGTTAATGTTTAAGTAGCATTTTAAGGAATTTCATAAACATTTAGTTTGCAGCCTCAAAGTTCATTTAAGATATTGCACATGAAATATACTTCATTATATAGTTTAGGTTTTCTATTTTTCTTAAAGCCATGGTTTTTTAATCTTGAAGGGTGTAAGGGGAGGTGTATAGTGATTATTAGTCTCTGTAGGTAAACTAAAATAGAGAGAAATTTAGGAAAACTAAAATAGAGAGAAATATATTTTGTTATTAATGATACCCATATAAACATGAGGTTATCTATGCTTAGAGTCAATAGAGTTACTTTTTATTTAGCTTTATTTGATCAAGAAGATTATTAAAAATAATTATTTGTATTACTGAAGAAAACTTGAACACTTAGACAGGAATGAGGACCACATTGGTTTAGGCACTGTACAATGAGAAAAAAATTAAAAAGGAAGATTTCAGGAATGTGAGTGCTTACACTGGAGGGAATCAGACAACTTGATTGGGAGAGCTGAAGGAAACTGCAATAGCACTTTTTGAGGTCAGGAAACAAAGTAAGTTTGCATGAGTTTGTGGGGATTTCCTCCCACTCCTAGGTGGAGAGAAAGATGAAAAACTGAAAATGCATGCCTGAAAATCAGAGAGGAGATGATGCAAATTGACAACACAATCCTAATGGAGGTAGCAGTCAGCCTTTTAGTACTGATTACAGCGTCATTTGAGTGGGAACAGGGAAAGGTGGTGCATTTGTTCTGGTAGAGAAAAAGGAGACAGTGCAAAGAGACAAACAATTATGACAGACTCAGGGCACAGATGGGGGTAATGATCTTGACAGCAGCAGTCCAAATACATATGAGAGGATGGTTGCAGTTGTCAGGAACAAAAGCAGAGGATTCTGCAGTAAATTAGTTACGTGGCTGGAACACCAAAACTAGTCTGGATATGAGTTTTTATCGTTATGGATGAGAAAAGAGGCCTGTTCTGGTGACACAATGCAGAAAAGAATTAGCAAGATATAAATATCTTCTGGAAATTAGGACCCTCAAAGACATACCCTATGGAGAATGTCACTCTCTAGAGCTAAGTGTCAGGCCAGGAGGTTTGGCTGTTCAATGGGATCAAAAAGAGGAGGCTGGAGGACACACTGGAGATGCACGAGTTATTGCTGTAGACCTGTGGGTTGTGGACTGACTGATGAAAAGGAGAGGGAGAGAGAAGGAAACAATGCAAAAGAAGGGGGAAGAGTAATAGGGAGGAGAGCTGGAAGGCAGCTTTTGACACCCTCTTCATACCAAGCAGTATTTCAGCCTCATGCCCCTCAAGCAATATTTATGCACAGATTGGGTACAGTGCCCTTCATCTCATCCACAGCACTTGCATATGCACATACATGGCAAAATTTGCTCCTCCATGCTCTGAAAGACAGATCATGTAATGTTTAATTCACTTTGAGACTTTTTTTTTTTAATAGATAATTTAAGTGTTTCTGGGTGTGTCTATATATCCTGAGTATTACTTCCTGGCATAGCTCTGGACTTCTTGTGCTTTAGCTCTACTGATTTCTATCTCATTGTTGAAACAGCTCAGAATTAGCATATTACCCCTTAAAATTATTTCGATCTGATTCATAATATGTCACTCCATTAAAAACCCAGCATTTTAAAGCATCTGATTTTAACCAGCTGTATCTTTATTGATGGACGGACTATATTACCTCAAGAAATGAGAAATCTCAATGCATTTTAAGTATGCCAAGCATGCTGAAATTTCAAGTTACATTTAGCTAAGTCCATTTTGAATCTTCAATTCTAGACAGAGTCCTAGCAGCCATACAGTTTTTCTCTCTACTTGTCCAGACATGTTTCCTTTTCTCAAGCAGATTTGAAATATCTACATTTTGCATTTGCATATAAATGCAGGTGGATTATGCACATAGAGCTACAAATTTGGCACTCAAACATGTAAAAAACAAATATTTTAAAGCCAGATGTTCATATATGTGCATATTTTTTCTGACCCATACAGGAAGAATATTCTTTTAACATGCCTGGCTGGTATCCTTCATGTACACTGATATATACACTGGTGTTCCTAATATATGCTTGTTCCTAAAGAATAAAAAATCTTCCTGTGTCTCACATCTATAAAAGGGCTTTTATTGATTAATGTCACATTTATTCCAATGTTTTAGGTATTTGTGGGTTGTGGGTTTTAATCTTTCACTTTTTTGTTTTGTTTTGTTTTTGGGGTTTTTTTGTGGGTTTTTTTTTTTTTTTTTTTTAGTTATTCCCTTAGTAAAATCCCTCCTCCTTTTTTTCCTTTTTTTTTTTTTTCTTTGCATGTGATAAATCAAGTTACTTTTTCACTCTGGACTCCATTATAGGATCACAGTGGCTATACAAACCACACGGAGTTAAGCAAACAAAGGAATTTTTTCATTTTCTCTTTCATTCAATAAAGTTCCATTTTCTGTCACCCTGCAACCTTTTGACCTGCATCCTAATGGCACTGGTCACTCAAGGGCAAAAGTTCAGCTGTAGGTTAAGTCTGTGTGTGTTTGCACTGGGCAGGAAGACAGTGGGTTCTTGCTTCTTGTTGTCTCCCCCCTGGCCCTGCCATCACTCCCCAAATGCCGGCCTCACCCCTGCTGTGCTCTCCCTGCTCCAGACCTCCCTCTGTGAGGAAGGTAAGGAGGGCTGGGAGTGAGCTTTCCCCCAGCCTTTTGTTTTTCTTGCATCTGTCAACAAAAACCACTGTCTTATTTTCTTGCTCTGGGGTGAGAAGGCAAGAGAGAACTATCCAGCAGGGACACTAAAGTCCCTGCAGCCACTGCACTGCCTGCAGCCACTCATGTCATCATCCCTGTTTCATTCTTCTTTGCCTCTAGAACTTGCCTCTGTTTCTGAGAGAGGATATCCTCCCCTTCCTTGTTTTCAGTGCTGCTGGCATAAATTGTCTCAGGATATTGGCTCCTGCTGTGAATGGGGAGTTCCCTGTTATGCACTTTCACACTGTGATGTTTCAAGGCACTCTGAAAATAAATGACACCTCAGGTGCACCCACCTCTCCCAATACCCTCCAGTGGGCTTTTCCAGGTGGCCTGGTGACCTACTGACACATTTCTACAGGTCATTAGATACATGCATGGCCTGGAAACTCACACTGCTAGGCACAGTGTTCCCCACCAAATCACTGACTCTGGTATGACACTGCCCTCTCTTTCATAAGAATATGGCACTGCCCGCTTTAATAGTTCCTCCAAGGCAGTGCCTCTCAGCCTCCTCTTGGTTGCCACACCCCAAGCTCTTCAGGCAGCCCCTGCTTCATCCCCAGACACGAGGCCACCAGCCAGCCATTGAAGTCACACATAGCCAATATACCTTTTTAAACAGGTGATTTGCAAGATCAGAGAGATGCAGTGTAAAAGAATTTTGCACCACTTTTGGAGGAGTTTCTTCCCTCCCTGGCAAAGGGGATCACTGAGGGTATCACTGAGGGTATCACTGAGTCCATTTCTGGCTCTGTACACAGCATGAGCAGGGCAAACTGTGGGCTGACACACAGACAGCACACTAAGACAGTTGATCCTTTGCAAGGGGAACAGATAAAATCTTGGGTATACTTGGCATTGACTAAAGCCTTATTTTTTGCTAAAGGAAATCTTTGGCTTAAAGGTCTGACAGGCTGCTGTAGCGTGAGCTCTTGACTTAAAGGACCAAATTATGTTTTCTCTGTAGCAGCCTGTGAGTTTGAAATTACACAGTCTCAAAATGGCTCAGAATGAGGGCTGGTAGCAGCGCAGATGGTGCAGCTGCCCCCCATCTCCCCTGTGAATGACCATGCTTCACCGCTTCCAGAGCATCCCACAGCTCCAAAGGGCAGCAGAGAGGGCACAGATTGTGGAGGAGGTTTTCTGGAAGTTGGGCAGTTGAACAGCTCATGCCCAGGAGATAGTCCAGATGGCCCTGTAAATAGCGGAGCTTGGGTACCTCTGCTTCTGCTGTGGGACTGTGCCTAATCTGAGCAGGACCCAGAGAACATGGTGGTTCCTATCAAAACCCTCCTGAACTGCAATTTCTGCATGCTGCAAACCAGGCTTGGAGGAAATATGGGCAGTAGATAAGTGTTTCCTTTTTAAGCATCCAAGCAAGAATGACTCAGGGCCCTGCCCTGAGGAAACTGATGTTTGACTCAAAAAGTCCAGTTATATAATCTGATCTTCCAGCATAGGTGTACTAGGTCCTGTACAGTCCTTTATGCGCTGAAGTTAAGCTCAGATATAAATGCTTGCTGCATAGGATAAACCATATAGGGTCCTCTCCTAGCACTCAGAGAAATGTTAAATAAGCATTAAAACTTAGGTGGGATTCAGAGCACTCTGTTTTACTCTGGTTTGAAGTGGTTTGTAAAGACCGGTACACAAAATTATTAGAATGCACTTAAAAATTCAGGCAGTTATCTGGGTACAAAATTAATAGGAACAAGCTTGGGTTGTCAGGAGTAAGTAAAGAAACATAAAAAACATTACTTAGTCAGTGAATTTTTAGTGGTGTCCAATAGTATTAAAACATCCAGGTATTCTAATCCCCAGGGATGTAGAGAAAACAGTTAAAATCAATGTAAATTTGATTATCAGACAGTTCATTCATGACCTGGAAAAATGGCAAACTGGCTTCAGTGATGAGGAAAATTGGCATAATGAATAATTATCTACTAATTAGATTTGCATACAAACACAGAAACCTAATTTGCTAAAATCCACCATACTGTTTAGAGACTAGCACTGATCCTGTGTTGGCCTGGCTTTGGGATCCAAGGGCTAGTGACATCTAGAACAAGATAACCATGCCCACCCTTTGTAGCAGTTTTTCCAGAGTGGTCCTCAGTAGCGTGACTCCCTGAGATGTTCTTATTACTCATTTCATGTCTTGTTCCTGTGAAAAGTGCCCAAAATAGCAAAGGGAGTGTGTCACAGATGCCAGGGAGGGCTGAAGTTATTTATTGCCTTCCTTAGTGAGTGCTGTGAAGGCCTATATGGGTGTTTGAAGCTTAGGATGCTGTCAGAGGATTGTTTAGGATAGACTGAGGTCAGATTGATGCAGTCACTTTATCTGAAATGAACCCCATTTAGCCACTCCTGAGCTTTGTCACAGTGGCAGCTAACCGGGGCAGTCCAAAATAGAGTCAGGGAGTGAAATAGTAGTTAAGCAATTAGAAAAATCAGGAATCCAGGGCTTGCGGAGAGGATTGTGGTTTCTCTACTGTTTGTTGTGGTGGTAGTACAATCAGAGAATGCCTTGGCAATCAGGAGAGACATTCAGTTACCCAAATATTGAGAAAATTCTGTTTGAGCTTCTGCAAATATGCCTCTCGGGGGTCCAGCTGACTACAGAAATCAAACAGATTTAGTCAATACATTTGTACTGGCTGTCAGTTAGGAGACAAGATTTTTAAAGAAAGCCAAGGTTTCTTCTTAGTCCCCTTACTGCAACAATTAAAGCTGTTGGGGAAAAAGCAAAAATACGTGTATCACAAGACTTAGAAACATTAATGTTGTAAGGCACCTTATATGAAAATTTTATCTGGCAGACATTAGTATAGGGAAATTCCACTCCTGAGAAAAGGAGTGGTGTTAATGTCTTATATAGCTTTATTTTCTTTTTCTCAGCATACATGAATATAGATATAGATTTTATATATGTAGAGATAGATGATAGATAGATAGACGATAGATAGATAGATAGATAGATAGATAGATAGATAGATAGATAGATAGAGTTGTATATCTAGTCCCACTAAACTCAGGGTAAATTGCATCTTTGCTTATTGCAATCCATTTATTCTTGACCTATTTATTAGATGCTCCAAATAACATTTTCCAACAATAATAGGTTTGTATGGATTTTGACAGTGTTTTAAAATATTATTTATAAATATTATTTCATATTATTGAAACTAAAACAGTAAAAATTTAAGCAAGACCACAAAGTCATAGAGGTTTCAAAAAACATTTTTTGATATATGAGCTCTTTTACAGAAAAGTATTTCTGTAGCAAAATGCTATTTTCTATTTTATAAAGGATTTACAATCTGATGATAAAATGGGATTAAATACAGAAAGCTGTTATTTATAAATCATTAAATTATTTATCAGTTCTTTGAAATATATATAGTTGACTCCAAATATTCACCTAGTTGCAACTTCTTTTATGTTCATATATCCTTACACCTTTAAAAATTTGGTTTATGCAAGAGCAGACAAAGAAGGATAGTTACTCATGGTATCATTCATCAGAATTTAAAGATTGAATGCAGTAGTTACCAGTAACTAGTTGCACAAATGTCATTCTGAAGACTAGACATAATCATAGCTCACATGCTGCAAATTCCACATGGATGATCTTTTTGTCTTACAGAGGAAAAGCAAGGTAAAGCATCAATATACTCTTCTGCACCAAGGAAAATTACATTGCTTGCCTTTCTATGCAGAGGTAATGCTGAAATCACCACAGAGGACCGCGGTGAAGTGTGTGCCCTGCTTCCACCTCACTCAAGGCCTCATGTGGTTCATTAGCTTGACTGGATTCTGACAACGGCACAAAACTCAGTTTGAGCGTGCTTTGTTTTTTCTGCAGCTACAGCCCTGAGTCTTGTCCAGACTCTGACATTAAAAGCTAACTTGCACATATGCCTACCCAAACTGCAGACCCCATTCTAATCGCAACATAAACCTACCCTGGAACTGACCTAGAAGACCAGACACTGACTCAAGGTCTAAGGAGACCTGGTTTTCATCACTAAAGAAAATGCATCTTTAAATGATGGGAAGATTTTTACTAATCAGCTATTAGCTCTCAACTAATGTGTTTTTTGGAGAGCTGTCTGACTGCACCATTGTCTCTTCCCTTTTCATTGTTAATCTGCCAGACCAAGCTGAAGGGAGATGTCTTGTCTCCAAAGCAGGTTGATTTATGCCAGGGAGACTTTCTGGATTGCTGAAACCAGGGAAGCAATTTGGCACTCAGTTTACACTATTTACAAAGAAAAATGTAAGGCAGCAGGAAGGGAGATGAGTAGGATGTATTTGAAGAAAGCAAAGAATTGCTAATGATGGCTTGGCAGAACTGTTAATAGCTTTTCATCTTATTCTGATATTCCATGTTGATAGTCCAGTGGCTTGCTAATTGATTTTTTTTCTAAGGAAATTTGCACAGTTTTTTTGCATGATTCTCCATGTTTTTGGCTATTTTTATTAGCTCATCACCATTGGGTTCTGAGTACTTGCTGTCAGTGACACACATGTGGTTAACACATGAGTATCTATGAATAGGTCCCTTTAACAGTACCCACGGGATAATTCTTAAAACTGTCTGTCTAAAACTGTCTCATTTTTATTGGGAAAAGAGGGGTAGTTTGAAGAAGGACACTTGTAAATTGAGTATACTGAAGCATGTGATTCAGATTGATTGTAGTCAAGCATGTTTCCTACCAACCAGAGTTTAGGGTGACTCTGTGGTGGGAAGCTACAATGTACACTAAATGATGTTCCTATGACTGTGAAAAGAGAGATTCTCCAACTGTCATCCTCAAAACTAAACCTTTCAAAAGTGCATTTTTAATACCCTTTTCCTGTCTCTTCTGCATCACAAGGGATGTGTCTAAACTGAAGGCAGATGCAGGTCTACATCCTGTTTTCCCTGCACTCTGGTTTGATGGATGTACTGGAAGTTTTAAAGGTTCATTCCTCACCTCAGCAAATGCTTTTTCTGCCAAAATGTGAGGATAGAACAGGGCCACTTCTGACCCTAATGTGCATCCCAGAGGTACTGGGGTACATGAATACAGGGCACACTGCCCACCTTGCTTAGCCTTCAGCGAGGAGCATCAGCCAGGTGACGCAGAGAGACAGGACCCCACTCTAAAGGATTGACTCAGCCGTGGAAAGGCCCCAAAAATGGAAGACAGGAACAGGGACTGTACCATATTCTGCGACTGCCAATTTCAGACAATAGCCACCATTGGAAACAACAGTCCAAAGGGCTCACTGGCCACAGCCACATTTTGTTAACATTTTCCAGACCCCTGCAAGGCAGGAAAAGGCTAGTTTGGGCCCATGCAGCTGCATATTTAGGCAGTGTGAGAAAGAAAGACCAAGAGTCAAAGCCAATCAAAGCGTAGGAGTGGACTGGAAAGAGTTATGCCATCTTTAGGTGAGGTAAGATTCAATGTAAACCAAAAAGTTTTTAGAGAAGACTCCCTCCAGTAATTCCTTTATTTCTTATCTGTTCTGCTTGTTATAATCCATCTACCTCTTACTAACACCTAAATATAGTGTATCTTTAAGACTGGCACAGAGGCAAACATAGAGCAATGAGTACCAATAACAGAAATTCTCATTCAATTCAAACTATATTGAACTTTTGGAAAGGTCAGGTCTTGACTCACCTAATGTTACAATTGATGCTTTGGGCTTTTTACTGTTTCTTTTAACAATATCTTCATGATCCTACTAATTTTAAGTAAAGATATGATTTAGACCTGCATCCTCCCTCTCTTTCTCTTTGTGATTCAGGCTTTTACATTAAGCAATTCCCAGACACCCTTTAGTTGTGGAAGTAACCCTTGTTATTTAAAAAAACTAGTTCAAAACTTTGCCCAAGGGAAAGCCAGAAAACAAGTAATTATTGAAACTTCCCTGCACAGTTTTCCTGTACCTGCAGTAAATAGATAGGCCCTTCACAAGGTTGGACCCTGTTTCCCAGGCAATTCAATTGCACAGATAACAAATTGTCAGTACCCAGCCAACGGATCTCTCAACATCCCTAATTTGCTGAGGATAGAAATGGGACTCCATTTGCCTAATGCATTCTGGAGTTTGATGGAGATAATTCTGAATCCAAACTGTCAGAGGAAAGGTGGAGCAACAGACCATCTTCCTCTCATGCAGACAGCTGTAATGAAGACATGTCCTTATCCACTATTTTTTGAATGAGATCTAAGTGATAGCAATCCTGTTGTAACAACACAAAACCAAAACTAAATTTATCCATTTTATTGAGCGCCATAGATTGACTACAAAAATAAAGTGGTAATACCTGTCCTCCAATTATTTTATCTTTATTGTTCACAGCTTAATTGTCCCTCTGGAACTAGGATATACAAATGTATTATTAAAATGAGACATCTGGCAGTGGCCCTAAATGCCTCTATGTCAGGAATTTACTATCTATTACTTGTAACAGTAAATCTGTTGTGCACATCTGCAGCAGCAGAGAAAATCACATCTGACAGCAATGATAGAAAACATTCACAGGAGCTTTGGAAAGGCACAAGACTGAATGAATCCAGGCTTTTACAGTCCTTTACGATCTCCACTGAACCTGATCAAGCTGAAGAAACCCATTTTATGGCACTTTTCTCAATTTCAAATCAGCCATCATTTATTGAAGCAGAACACCAAGAAATCTTTCAAATAAATATGCCTATAATGAGCTCTTTTTCACTGCACATTTTATGAACTGGAAAATGTGTAAATTTTTGTGGGCTTTGTGGATTGGAGCTTAGCTGCTTTGTCTACCAGAAATAATCTTAGATGCTCACTTGAAAAAACAGATCCAAAAAACTCCTAAGCAATCTATTTGGCCAAGATACTAACTCAAATTTCTTTAAAAGACATTTGAGAGATGAGTGTTCCCATAAAAAAATGTCCAGGAGAATTCTTTGAATGAAAGAAATTTTAACATTTTGTTATATATATTGTTTCATCTTACTCTATGTTTATGAAAAAGAAAACAAAAAATTATTTTGCTCCATATATAGAGTAAAACTTCATATTTAAAATCTCATTCCAGAAATAAATGAATATAAATTTTATTTGATGTGTACACAGTTTTGTTTTGTATAGTCTATGTATAGTCCATGTTCCCAAAAGTCTGGCAAAATTGAAGAGACAGAATTTAAAAATAGAAATTTTAATCCTCTCCTAGCCTTCCTATATATATATGTATAAGGATCAAACTTATAACATGGAAAAACTAATTTACATCTTCATTTTAAACATGCAAGGTCAGATGAACTTTTTTTTCAGATTTGGTGAAAGGGTTAAGAGACACTAGTATGAATACTTGCAGAACATTCGGTCAGAACAACATACATAATGTTTCATGTTACCTGAGGTATGCATGATTTCATAAAGACAGGGACTTTTAATTCATAAAGTTAAAGAAAAAAATTTAATTCCTAAAAAGAACATAGATTTGCTCTGTATTTTGCACTACTGGGTGATTTTCTCACCTGGTAATTGCTTCTCATATGTCTGTCTTCATGTGTCTTCATGTATTCAAAATGGTGCTGTTTGATGGACAAGCCAGAACACTGGTTTGTCTACCAGGACTGATTTTTACCAGGTTTTTTCTGCAGTTCTAGAGCAACGGATATATTCTGTCATATATTCTGCTGCTTCTCAAAATCAACAATAAGTACTTCTTAATATAGACTCAGAAAATACTTTTTTTAATTCTCTAAGCCTGCTTTGGCTGGAAGTTTCTTATTTTTCATGACACTGAAGAACCAACTCCAATATCAACAAATGTTTTATTGTCCTAATGTAGCACCCAGGGGAAATAACACTGTATCTCCAAATTCTCTATTTTTACTTTCAGCAGAGCAGTAATTCCCTATTTGGGTGACACATATGACAAGTAAATCATTAAACACCCCTATATATTCTAGATACGGTTTTGCAAGTCACAGTGGGAATACTGCAATTCTTTCTCAAGAAGAGAGCAGAGACTGTATCTATGCAACAAGAGATAACTCATACCAAAACATGAAAATATCTGATCAGGAGCAGGGAAGAAAAGCTCTGCGAAGCTGCACAAATGAGCAAAAGAGAGAGAGTTACACACTGAGGCAAGCACATGCACGTCCTCCTGGCATGAAAGCATGCTAGCTGACTGCGCCGTTCCAGCAATGTGCCAGCCACAGAACAAGCATTGCTCATTTCAATTGCCAGGAGTCACTTCTCAACTGGCAAACATCTGAAGTATGGGAAGTTTTTAGGAATATCAGTTTCAACACATAATATTTTACCAGAAATGTAAAATAATAATAATTATGATAATATGAAAAATAATAATACCGTTCAGTTAGATCAAATGGAAACAATATGAACTTATGTACTTCTTGCAGCATACAACTCTTGTTAGAAAAATAGCATTGAGTGCTATTTCCTAGTGGCCTGTACAGTGGTGATACGCAGCATGGTGAGCTGGCATTTGCACTTACTCTCTCAAATACGTGTTCTTTTACCAACAGGTATCATGTGAGAATCCAGGATTAATCTCAAATATCTGTACATTCTTGTACTTTGCAGCAAAGGGTGTGTGAACTCTTTTAATAATGAGGATTAATATTATTACTGCTATGATTTAGTTCTGCTTTACTCGGGATGCCAGCAACCATCCCGTGCCTGTTGGACCCAGAAAAATCATCTCACATAATAAAGAATACAGCCTTCTGTCATGTGGAAAGAAGCCATCAGGAAGAACAAGATTACAAAATAGCACAAGGATGGGAAAGGAAAATTTAAGCAGAATGTATTCTATCAAACTGAAAGCTGACGTACGCACAAGAGTTAATATTTCCACTTGTGCTGTGGGATCTTGAACAACAGTCATCGGTCACTGAATTTCTCTTGTATCCCAGCACAAGGTTGGTCCTTTAAACTGTACTGTGTACCTGGATAGTGGGACATGAGTTCAATATTGACAGAGGGAAGCTTGCCACCTACTGAATCACCACCTGAGTCACCCTGCAGCTAAACCACAGATTACAGAACTGGAAGTGTGTGCTGCTGTGCTGGAAAACCATTGGTGATGATGCTACACCAAGGTCTAAGGCAGGGAAACTTTACAGGTTTCAGGTTTTCTGTCTTGTGGTTCCTTGGCACAGGAAACATGAAGTGTACACAACAGGCTATAAAATCCACTTTTAGTATAAACCACAGAGCTTGACGTGCATGAGGCTTGAGAAAATAGTTTCCATTTTCTGTAATAGTGATAATGTATACAACTTCTACCTGTAAATGTAAAATACAAGCCTGAATTATCTAAACATCCGCCCTTAAGCCTCTCACAGCTGCAAAATTCCTGAAGCAGCCGAAGGAAGAAACATGGCAATGGTTAGCGCTACATTTGAACCACTGGAAAAATAAAGACTGATGCTTATTAAAAACTTAAAACTATTGGAGAGGTTTTTTTCCAGGCCATTGAAAATGTTAAGGTGGTGGTGGTGTCTTAAGCTCATGTCAGTTTGCTTTCTGCTGCTGCTGCTTTCAATACTGTTGTATGAATCTGACCATTGCTTCTTAAAGATTTGCTGTAAATTTTTGCAGAATGAGCTGTAGTTAACCCGCTGCACCAGGTATGCCAGTGGAAGCACTAAGGAAGAGGTAGGATAAACTGCATCCAGGGTTTACTTTTCCTTTCCATATGTAAAATAGGAGCATGATATAGTTAAGTAATGATCCTGATTTCAATGCTCCACATTTCAGTGTTCCTTTATTTATTCATCCCATCGCCATCCGTTGACTCCAGGCTTCCTCTGTCCCAATGTACAGTGATAAAGGCACTCACCGTGCTGCCTCATGTGGAATCCCCCCACTCCTCCCCTCTGAGCTCTAGCTCTCTGTGTGACACAAAGCTGGTGAAAGGCACGTTCTGCCTTTCTGCAGCAGGGCAGCGGCAGAGCAGGTGCCCCACTTTAGCTGACAGGCTTGGTCCTCAGCAGTCCAGTGGTGCTTGGGAAACAGCTTGTTTGGGCTGGAGGCTGCAGCCATGGTTGCTCAGGGTATCAGGATTCCAAGTGGTGGGAGTTAAGTGTCCAGCATGTCTGCAGAGGGAACGTGCTGCAAGCGAGGAGACAAGGACAACATGTTCCTTGGGGAAGGGTAGCAGGTTCCAGCCACCCCAGGCCAGTGAAGGTTCAGGGAACCGGCCCCAGGCCTGGCTTTTGTGAACTCCTTAGACAGACAGGCTTTTATTTGCATGAAAATAAGACTTCAGGAAGCCATTAAAATGTAACAAAAAAGTATTTAATGCCCCAGCGCCTACCAAGCTTATATCAACCTCCTTATTAGACCTTTCTTTTCTTTTTCTTCTCCTGGCCTCCCTTGGCATTGCTCTGCTGCACAAACAGCCCATATGGAAAACAGCGCAGCCTGGAAACACCTAGCTCTCCCTGTCCTCTTTTGCTTTTGGCTTTTGCAGCTGCTGTTTTCTCAGTGTTGTCTTGGGGCAGTTTCCTGTTGCCATAGCTGATAGCCTGCCAGCGCCTGCCTGGGCCTTTCAAGTGTCAACACTGCAAAGTTCGCTGCGATGGCCAAACGCTTGTTAATGAGATATAGCAGCTGGGTAGGGGTGAACCACTGAGATGTATAAAGGCACGCCGCTGGTGCAGGAAGCGATGCCTTTTGAATCTTTTCAGCGCTCTGAAAGCATTCAAATCAAAGAGGGTATGTTGTATTCATTAATAAACCAAAGTTCCCATGCAACTGTGTTAAAGCCAGGAGTTTAACTTCGCTACGGACAGGTGATTTTTTCAACAGTGTTTTACACCGGAAGACAAAGGGCAAGAAAACAAGAGTTTATGTACTGCCAAAGGCATTACTTCCCTATCTTACAGCCAGACAGAATTGTTAAACCGAGCTAGGTATTTGCCATTTCCTGACAATAAAAGCTTCTTTTTTTCTCCTTTATTTTTTATGCTTCAAAGCTCACAGCAGCCTGCTTGATCTCCATCTCTCACGCTTTTTTAGATCTGTTTCTTAATTTTTTGAAAACCATGATTAAAAGCTAGNGCTGAAGCAGTCCATGTGATCTGTAGTCTGCATCTGTTTTGCTATAGCAGAACATAGGAGTGCCTAACAGCTGGGCAAAACAGGCAGCAAGCAGAAAACAAAAAAACTAGCATACAGTGCAAAGTTTTAAAGGCACCATGAGCCAAAGAGTACCATAAAGATCTTTCTAGCATTTATTTTTAATTGGGTTGAGACTTTTTTAATTTCCTTTTTTTTTTTTTTTTTTTTTTTTTTTTTT
>VWZN01010509.1:29859-83239 GCA_013396955.1 Regulus satrapa | reverse complement strand
TTTGGACTGGAGAAAAAAAAAAAGTTAAAATTAAAAATTGTAAAAGTACTGAAAGAAAGGGTAAAGAGAGGCTACATTTATGAAGGAGATTTGGAGCAATTCACAAATCAGAGGACATCTTACAGGTTTTGATAATATTATCCAACATATGAAGGTAATATTCAAATCCTCCCTTTGCCTCAGTCGTTTGTGAGCTCAAAATGTGTCCTTTGACTTAGCAGAGCACATAACCAGCCTAGCAAGTACATGGTTTTTCCAGTGGAAAGCTGTTCTGCTTTGCATGACAAATGGGAGCCACCAGGTCTGCAGTCAAACAGTGACCTGTCTCTCTCAACTCTCTGCACTATAAACCTCTCTTCTTTTATTTCCCCAATTCATATTTATTTCAAGCGCAGATTCCAGTAGGACAATAAAGAAGCCTCTCTCAAGGTTCCCAGTATTTAGTTATTAGAATTTAGTTCCCTAGTGGAAAGCCCTAACCCAGAGCCCAGATCTGATGAACTCGATACAAAATTATTTGAAGGAGGTAATGGTGTGCCTCCTTCACCACCAACTAATACGTTTAACACTAACACTTATATTTAATAGTCCCATTCAGAGTAAGCTTCTCCCATTCAGGCATGGCTCATGCAACTGCACTCAGATCTCTCTGCTGCCTTGAGCTCTGGGTTGTTGCACAAAAGGTGGGCACCTCCACAGGCTGTGCATCTGAATAGAAGAGGATATGTCTGCTTTGCCCTGTGTGGCTCTTAAAACCATTGTAGGACCAGCTCCCAAAAAGGTTGTTCTCCAACTGCTTTTCTCTCTTTTTTTTTTTTTTTTCCTATAATGGATGAAATCAAAATAGTTGTCTCATTATCCTACCAGCTTAGAAATTGAGAATAGTGAAATGCACTTTAATGAAAGGGAAATGCACCTTAAAGAAAATGATCCACTTTGAAAGGTGCTTTTGGCTATTACACCTCATAAGAAGCTAAATAATTTCATCTCTGAAGGAGAAAGTTTATACTAAAGTCAGCTATAAATAGCAGACTTGTATTTGAATGAGATACACTGTGTCTGTTCTGTGGAAGGGATTATCTTTGGCTGATACTATCTGTTTTGTGTAAAATAAACCTGATATTACAGTGTGCATAGTTCAGGATATCAAATGTTTTCTTTTGTTAGTATTAATGTCATTATCAGGTTCCTCATGCATTTGATATAGGCAGATTTTTTAAAGGAAGTTGCATTGAAGTGTTCCTGTGTGTGGAAAAAAGTTAGAGTTATTTCTTCCCCTTGTATATTTATCATATCACAATTCCTCTTTCTGTCTCTTGTCTGTTTAAACTGCCAAACTGTCCAATATTTCATGTATTNAAACCATATCCTCAAAAGCAATTTTTAAATATTTAAATCCTACATGAATCAAATAAATAATCCTGTAGGAAATAAATAAATAAATAATATGAAAATAGATAAATAAAAGCATATGTGAGAGCAGTGCACTAAAAGAGTGCAGTGCCATCAGCAAACTCTAGATCTGGGAGGATTACTGCTAGCAGCGAGAGATTCTTCTCTTATTCCTGCCTGAACACTTGGCAGCTCATGCTGAAGCCTGGCTGAATTTCTTCCTTCACACTTTTGCCCTGTAGGGTTAGAAGATTGCAGTTTGCTCACACATCCCACTTCAGGGACTTATGCAGATGGATAGTTAATATTCCACTGTGTTTGGCCCTCTTATCATTTTGCTAACATGGAATTAATCTCCCAAGTTTACCTCAGAAAATGTACCAAACAAGGGCACCAGACACTGAGACAAATACTTGGCTCTTTTATAATATAGCCAAGAATGTCGTACCACAGGATGGTCAAGTGAANTCCAACATATGAAGGTAATATTCAAATCCTCCCTTTGCCTCAGTCGTTTGTGAGCTCAAAATGTGTCCTTTGACTTAGCAGAGCACATAACCAGCCTAGCAAGTACATGGTTTTTCCAGTGGAAAGCTGTTCTGCTTTGCATGACAAATGGGAGCCACCAGGTCTGCAGTCAAACAGTGACCTGTCTCTCTCAACTCTCTGCACTATAAACCTCTCTTCTTTTATTTCCCCAATTCATATTTATTTCAAGCGCAGATTCCAGTAGGACAATAAAGAAGCCTCTCTCAAGGTTCCCAGTATTTAGTTATTAGAATTTAGTTCCCTAGTGGAAAGCCCTAACCCAGAGCCCAGATCTGATGAACTCGATACAAAATTATTTGAAGGAGGTAATGGTGTGCCTCCTTCACCACCAACTAATACGTTTAACACTAACACTTATATTTAATAGTCCCATTCAGAGTAAGCTTCTCCCATTCAGGCATGGCTCATGCAACTGCACTCAGATCTCTCTGCTGCCTTGAGCTCTGGGTTGTTGCACAAAAGGTGGGCACCTCCACAGGCTGTGCATCTGAATAGAAGAGGATATGTCTGCTTTGCCCTGTGTGGCTCTTAAAACCATTGTAGGACCAGCTCCCAAAAAGGTTGTTCTCCAACTGCTTTTCTCTCTTTTTTTTTTTTTTTTCCTATAATGGATGAAATCAAAATAGTTGTCTCATTATCCTACCAGCTTAGAAATTGAGAATAGTGAAATGCACTTTAATGAAAGGGAAATGCACCTTAAAGAAAATGATCCACTTTGAAAGGTGCTTTTGGCTATTACACCTCATAAGAAGCTAAATAATTTCATCTCTGAAGAAGAAAGTTTATACTAAAGTCAGCTATAAATAGCAGACTTGTATTTGAATGAGATACACTGTGTCTGTTCTGTGGAAGGGATTATCTTTGGCTGATACTATCTGTTTTGTGTAAAATAAACCTGATATTACAGTGTGCATAGTTCAGGATATCAAATGTTTTCTTTTGTTAGTATTAATGTCATTATCAGGTTCCTCATGCATTTGATATAGGCAGATTTTTTAAAGGAAGTTGCATTGAAGTGTTCCTGTGTGTGGAAAAAAGTTAGAGTTATTTCTTCCCCTTGTATATTTATCATATCACAATTCCTCTTTCTGTCTCTTGTCTGTTTAAACTGCCAAACTGTCCAATATTTCATGTATTTTCCATTCTTCTCATAGAAAAAAGATCTTAGCTATTCAAAGTTACATTATCCACTCCTCAGTCTTGTTACAACAAGCTGAAATGCTATATAGATTTTTTTTTTTTTTTTTTTTTTTGTGATTAGTTCAGCTTCAGTTTTTGAGATGTTACTTACCATAAACAGTTTCTCAAAATCCACATTTATTTACAGAGAGCAGCATATGACATACACAAAAAGAAATCTTTAGGAATGTCGGTATATTTCAATGTAAGCTCAAATGAAATCAGGTATAAAATATGGAAATATAGCTATTTGTAAAAGAGATTTTCTGATCTGAGACTGAAGCAGGCAAGCTGAAAATGCACGGCTGTAACACACATTAAAGTGCCTACTCCCTGGAGCCACAGGGGTTCCATTGCAATGTCTTAACTCCCACAATGTGTGGCAGAGCTCTGAGACACTTCTTTGCACAAAGGAGCATGAGGAACATACTCTTTTAAGTACTGAGTGCTTGATACCTGAATATCTTTCAGGATTTTGAGAAAAGAGGGACCTCCTCTAAAGATTTTTTTGGACATTTTAGAAACAGTTTCATGAGCAGCCCCCACCAAAACCAGAAGAATCTGAGAGAGCCCATAGGGAACTGCTCTGGGTCTTAGGCATTTTCTTATTTCTGTCCCCAGCACCAAAAATTATATATGTAAATGTGTGTGTGTGTGTGTGTATGTACATATATTTAAAGCAAGATACTTGCAAAAATTTTCTTTGGAGCACAGTTAAGGGAATGTTTAAACTAGAACAGAGGAGATGGACATTTCTGTCATAGTGAAGAATTGGGCCTGTGCTAGCCACCTAGCATATGTCAACTACTGAAATCTTTGAAGCTCCTGTTAAGTGACAATTTTACAGAGCACTATAACTATCTATAGATTTGAATAATACAGAGTTTGATAGAAAGCCCATGCACACTACCATTGGGTGCTCAAAATGAATCCATATATTAGTTCACAGGGTGTCTTTTCTTCAATCCATGACCTCAGCTAGGTGGGAAAATACAGAATAAAAAACAGAGGAGATTAATTTCCACATATTACTAGGGATAATAATAATTCTCACAAGCCTTTCGCTAAAATTCAAGTGCTAATTTTGGTTTTGGTAGTTTTCCAGCGACTCTTTCTTGAATGGAAATAAAATTTCATCAAGAAATCAAAACTGTTCTAAAGGACTAAATATACATAGTATTTTCTCTAGAATACAGCATAATCTGATTCCTCTTTTAGAAATTCCATATCAGGAATTATAAAATTTTACCTGCAAAAGGAAATCCTTTTGCTTCTATTTTAAGTGGAAAAGTAGTAAACATATTTATCATTAGACGTATCTACTTATAGGCTGAAGAGAAATTTTCGAGTCTACTTGATGGTTTTATAGAGAATAAATATGCTGACAGAATATTGTCTTTGTATCTGCACCAGAAAAGCACCTGCTAATTAGAATGAATGATTAGACTCTGGTCTGAGAAGTCTAGTAAACTAACAAAATATATTTGAGTATCAGAAATAACTAGCTTGGGAATTGAATCCTCTATTTTCCCTTTTTTCTCCTTCTTTGGTTAAATACTGCTTCAGAAAACCCTGAGAACCTCAACTGGCCATTGGCAGCTTGATAGCCGCAGAGATCAGTCCTCACTGCTCTCAGTGGTACATATAAAACTTCTAGGTTTTAATCTAATCACACTATATATGTAAAGATATACACATAAATTGTTCAGTGAGCAGTGAGATGAACTGCATGTTTTTCCTTATGCATTTCCACTCCACACATCCCTCCACAGTCCTCTGAGAGCCTCAGCTCTTCGGTCAGCAAAGCAGCAGCATGCATTGTCCTGCAGCCAGCAGTGTGTGCAAACTGGTCACCTGTAATCCCTTAAAACAGTAAAGATATGGGTTACAGTGGCTTTTATTTGGATAGCAGCCCTTATTTGGGTCTCCCTTGCCTTCACAGCCATCACTTTCTGCAAAATGTGTGGGAAGTTTGGGGTCCTGTGTCCTCTGGCTTGTTAGTTGTGGTTGTCACATAGCAACCAGTTAAAAAATTATTACAGAGGAAGAACGAGCAAGACATATGGACATGCCCTTCACCATGTGATGGCCTAAGCCTCATTTCTCTCAGAAACTAAACTCATGCACATATGTGTATATATTTAAGTTAGGGAAAATACTAATGCAGTTATCTCATTTTAAATATACAGATTACAAAAACTGCTGAAGAACAGTTCAAACAGAAAAGCAAGGGATTTTATGTGATACGTTTTTTAGCTATTTCACAGTTTAAACAAAGCAGTCATGGCACTTTTCGTTTCAATTACATCAAAGTGTAGCACATGCAAAGCATAGACTCAGGCAGATCAAGATCCTAACTCAAGCTAACAGTAACCTTGTGAACAGAAGATAATGCTTTCTATCTAATTTTACTCAGTGTCTTTAAAATGTGGCTGCAATAAGCTCAAACCATGATAGATTTTGGAACTCTATCAAATGATGTGAAACAATAAACTCCCAAAAGCAGTAATGCCATTCAAAATCAATTTCAGGTACCTTGTCATCCAAGGAGTTAAGAATAGCAATTAATCCAAGCAGGATTTTTTTTTTTTTTTTTTACAACTCTGGAAAAATAACCATAGATCTTTATAGAAACCATAAACCAGTATGATGAACTAATTTTTTAGGTGTCCTTGGACCAACTCTTGCATTGCTGTAACCAAAAAATCCTTTAAAAGCAAACAGAAGCTTTTATAAGGGTACTACAGGAAAGCAGCCTGGTCTGCAGCCTGTCTTTTAGGAAAAGGCTAATGCACTAGTAATAGCTACATTCACAAACTTTCAGTAGTACAGTACTTAGATTTCGATAAGATACTCTAAAGAATGGCAGAAAGCCCCAAAGCTGCATAATATCTGCTAGTCAGCAATCCTTGGTTCCAGTCTCTCCTGCTCAAGAGTCTCAGTGTTATGTAACAGGAGAAGAGAATGTTCCTCTCTTTTGGCAAAGGACACTGAACCTGGCAATTTGTCTTGATGGGACTGAGCAGAGCGCATGAAACCAAGTGAGTTATTACCACCAGCGGTTTCAGGAACTGGTTTAAAGATAGCCTCCAAATTATCAAAATTTACATAAAGAAAGACATCTGACTATGGCCATTAAATACTTCTACCAAGTTTGGAAAGCAAAACTCAAGCAATGAATGGTCTATGTCATAAATGAATTTTTTGGCTGGATGAACAGGCCAGCAAAGAAAGAACATTGAATAAGCAAAGGTTTTAATATTCTGAAAATTATAAACAGTCCTTTGTTTTTTCTTTTTCTCTTACATGCACGAGGGTGTTGGCTGGGGAAGCTATATATTCATAAAACATCTGGTGTTCAGCTTGTAGTTGTAATCAATCAGTCTTTTTATTTTATTTTTCCAACACTGAAGAAAAAAAAAGATTGTTTAATTAAAGAACCAAAGCCTCTTCCTTCTGGATACAAGGTGGTGGGTTGTGACTCACAGTCAATTATTTGCAAGATTTGTCTCAAAGGAGGGAAGTCCACATGGGTGGAAAGAACAGTTTCTTGTGGTTTTAATATCTTATGGCAAAAAGTGTTGAACAGATCATCTTCAGAGCAATTATTTACTCACAAGACAGAGAATGGCACTGCTGATTAACAGTTATAAGGCATTTACAGTGAGTAGTTCTGATTTAGAGAGACTATATATAGTGGGAAAATGATACTTCATCTTTTATTCCCTACAATTATAAACATAGTAATAACACAAGTATGCATAGTCATATAAACATAAACATATATAAAAACTAATTAAGCATACATAGTAATAACACTTGCATTTAACTGCAATGCTTCCTAGCTCTCATCATTTGCAATAAGGCATTACGGCTTCCCCAAATAATTTATACCCTGCCAGCACTAATTTGAAACCTCATTTAGCAGCTAGTTACCCCATTTGGTAGTGGTGGTATCTTGTTGCACCATACAACTAGAGGGGCACATTTACAAAGCCTTTTTACGGCCTACCGTCCCTGTAGAGAAGGTATTGTCTGCAGGACCACTGAAAATCTGATTCTGTTTCTGAAAGTTAATTTGGTACTTACCATTAAAATGCTACACCTGAACCTCTTCTAAGCATCAGAAGGAACCTGATAGAAGACACTTGGGCATCTCATGTGACAACAGATACCCACTCTCAGGTAACTAAATCCTGTTCCAGCTCTTCACTTCCCCACTGACAGGAAAAGAAGCTTAGTTCTCTAGTTTACATGCAAAAACTTTTAATTATATACCCAAAATTATGTTTTGAGGGTGAATTAAAATTAATTTGAGGGTGAACCCTAGTCAACCAGTGTGATTTCAGTCCTCACTGAACTTTGCTGACTGAATTTGAAGCTTGCCACTTTCAGTGATTGAGTGAGCTTAGAAGGAGAGTCAGTGATCACAGGAATTATAGATGCAAAATGTGATTAGCAGACATTTTTGCAATGTGTAAATAGGACAGAGCACACATTTTCACATGTAAAGTAAAACTTTAAAACTCAAAAATGTGTTTGAGTTCTTTCATCTCTCTTTGAAAGCTTTTTTTCCCCCAAGGTTCATCTCTCATAAACATATTAAAACACCACAAGCAAACAAATAAGATAACTCACTGATGAAATGACTCGCCACATAAGCACCCTCACTCTGCAGGAAACCTCACCATGACTTTGCCGTGCCTACACATTAATGAAAAAATCTTGTGTTTTGTAAATAAGCTCTGCAAAGTCTGGTGGAAAAGTGCTTTCTTCCTTGTTTCATCAATAAAGTTACTATGTGACTTTTAAAAAATTCCACTGCACTAGGAAAATTTCTGTTTCCTTTTAAGTCCAGATTTAGCAAGTTTTTCAAAGCCCTTCTTATTAAGAAAAGTTGTGGCTGGAAACATGGATAAGTAGCTACAACGATTCCAGAAGCTATAAATATTCAGGTTATGATATTCAAGAAATTATCCTCTCTGAGGTGGGCTTTATTGTCTCCTAGGGCCCACCTGCAGCTAGGTAAGGGCCTCCCAAAGTGAAGTGGATGGCCCTAAATGATCATAGGTGGTTTTTAAAAAATAAACATAAAATTAGTTTCACACCTACTTAGACAGTTTAGAATTTTAATGTGCAAAGTCTGCCAGGGCTTTGCAGCGAAATAAGGCCATGCATTCAAGCTCCCTGAAGCCAATCAGAAAGCCAGGCTGAGTACTACCCATTTTGCAATTAGGAATCGCTGCTCCATTCTAGAGCACATCATTAACAAACAAACTGTTACTTTGATCACATTTTAACATGTAGACACTCAAAAAGAAACCTCTAACAACACTTGGAAAAGAAAGTTCTAGCCTCAAAAACACCAAGAGATGAGATCTGTTTCATGCACGCAATCTAGCACGTAGCAGGCTTTTCCAAATTTTTCTGAACGTGTGCCCCCACCACCCCTCCTCCTTCCTGCTGAGAGGCTCCCTCTGGGCGTATTTTGATACATTTATAGTTTTACTTGTGACTTCTGGATGTCTGGTAGCCCTGGCGCAGGTTAAAATCTTTATACATGTAGTTGCCAGCCGTATGACAGGTCAGTCAAGTCTCTCTGAGGTGTCCTGTCTGGCCACCCACCTTCCCCTGACATTTCCATGGAGCAGCAGCCGACGGGCAGCCTGAGAACTGCCCCCTGAGCTGCATGTGCAGCCTGTCCAGCAGGTCCTGCATTTATCTTGGATTTATTCCACATCTGCCAGACACTCCTTACACACATCTCCAGTTTGGAAAAGCTCTAGGTATGACTGAGCTTTAGTCAAACCACTCACTGCCTTTAGAGGAATGATGGAGAGAGGTATGTTTCACTGGTTTAAATCAGCTTTTCTTTATGTCACTCAACACTGGACAGTGCTTTTTCTTAATGGAGCCCTGGTACTCTGAGTGATTTAACTCTACCACCTCTATTTCACCTTTGAAGGAGCGTGATGAGGCAGCCTCAGACTGTGCAGTTTTCCTAAATTGCCTGTGGATCCTAAATAGGGATCAGCCTTCACTGTGGTTGGCATTTGTTTGCATTTCTATGAAAGGACATTTAAGCATCCTAAAAAAGTCTTGCCAAATAACTCTGCATTGTTTTAGTCTGTTTTTACCATTTGCTTACAGTGACTCTTATGTCCCAAACAATATGAACTTAACATAGCAGGATAATTCTGTCACTGTTTTTTAGCAGTGTATTTTGTATTAATGGGTTTCAGTTCCATAAAGTTCAGCCCAGTACCACATTTTTAATGCCCTTATAATCAAATTCATTAAAGGACTACAGTGCCAGAAGTGCACCTACAGTTAAATCTACTTAACTTAGCCAAGAACACCATGAGTGTCTTCATGGTGAAGTCCACCATGCCTCACATATAATTCATACAGGAAAACAATTTAGGAAATAATATCTAATAATTTAGGGGAAAAAATTAAAATTCTTGTTCTGCCAGACAATCTTGGTACTCCCCCATACACTCCTAATTACCCATAAGCAAGATAACTCATAAGTGCTAATAAGCTCTCTGGCTTTCTTTTAAAATGAAACAAAAGGTTCTCTGTGACATCAGGCTTGTGAGCTACCCTGGGAAGAAACAACTCGGGCATCACTCCCACCAGCCCACCACCTCCACAACCCTGGCTGCAGTGACATGGCTGTTTTGCACGAGCTGGAGGAAATGCCTTTTGCCATGTATAAACACATTCCTTGGACAAAGGTGTCCCTGAAACATTTCCTCACTTTGTTCCTTATCCAATCCCAGGTACTTGGAGTCTGTGAGCCAGAATTATTTCCAGCTTTTCCTTTACTAAGCTTCTGCTGCTGACAACAATAACACCACTTTATATAATAGCCTACATCCAGGTCTAGGGTGGCTAATTTAAACATCCAGCTCTACTGCACCTGGTTCACATCCCCGTCCCTGAGCAGGACCATTCAGTCCTGCTGAATGATGTAACATGCTCCTCTCTTCTCTCAGTGGAGAGGCACGTGTGTCTTTGAAGAGCTACAGAAGACAAACCAAGCACCCTAGGCATGTATTTCTCTGTACAGACTGAACCAAGCGTCATAAAGGCTGTGTGAGTCCTTCCCTGCTGAAATTCATGTTATCTCCCATTCTTCCAAGAAGAGGACCCACATTCAGAAAGATGGATATTTTTGGACAGCAATTGAATTGTTAGAACATGTGCAGCATCAAGACTCTATTCACGATAAAGCATTTGTGAAAGCACCCCCTATCCGCTAAAAAAAGAGAAGGTTTAAATAGAACAGATTAAAGTGCCAGTTGTCCTCTCTAGCTTGCCTACACTAGCAACCACACCATTATAATTTCTGCAGGGGATAGAACAGCATTTGCACTGTAAAGGAAATGTAAAATTGCTTCAAAAGCTATGATTTTAATTACAGTCAGTGGAATGGGGAAGAGGGCAGACTAGGAAATAAAAATACAAAGAGAGTATAAATAGCATTGCCTCTTAGGACAGTGCTATTTATCTTACTCTGGGTACAAAAATGCTTTATTTTCTTAACTTCCTGCTTTGGAATAAAGCCACTAAATTAAAAGGAAATGTGGTTTTGTAATGCAAGGAAGACTTTTTTTTCCTCTAAATTATAAAGCTAGAGAACCCAAAGCAATGACTAATTTAAAAAACAATTTGGAGAAAGATTTAGCTGATTCCAAATTATTTTAAAGAAAAGGGGGGGGGGGGGGGAGGAAGAAAGGAAGAAATAAGGAAGGAATTCCTTTCGAAATAAAAAGAATTCAAAATAATACTTATTATTAGGAACAGTTTCCCTTTCTCGTATATTCATTTTTTGACTGCTTTTGTCTTTTTTCACATTCATCAACAAAGTTATCAGTGGGACAAATAACACTGAAACAAATGTCTACTCACAAAGTAAAGTGCAACTCATTTTCAGTAAGGCTATCATAACTCCCTAAATAGATACTTAGAAACAGAAGCAAAGAAGAAAACAGATTTTGAAATCAATTCCTTAAAGAGAAAATATAAACCTGTGATTAATGAATGAGTGTATGATAGGTTTGTTTAAACACATAGCCCTGTTCTGGACACAGGATAGCCCAGTGGGTCCCTGGATTGCATACCAGAAGCAAACTCCCCATAGAGCTTGGGCTGTGTTTCCCAGCACCAAGTGGGCATGTTTGGTACCTCAGGGCACCTCAAATAAGTCCAAAGGTCTTTGTTTGAAACCAGAACTCTCCCACAGGGTCATAGTTCCCATCCTTATTTTTGAAAGCACTTAAGTTCTTCCTTGAAACCTAGTATTTTATTTGTACCTCGGGCCCACTCAGCATACAATATTCTGGTGTTATGATAGTACAAGTAACACCTGTGTCTCTGCTGATAAATCAAAAGCCATTTGACACTGATTGGTCTGGGCCCTCCTGAGGAAATTTTTCTTGGAGACAGGTAGTTGGAACAGTCCAAAACTCAAAGAGGTAGTCATTTAACAGGGTGGATCATCACAGGTCCTGCTGCATTCAAACCCCCACCCTAACCTGTCCACTGGAGCAGTGTGAGCACACACACACACACACACACACACACACACACACACTACTCAGAGACTTCAAACCTAGCATGAAGTTTCATAAAATCCTACTGGGCTGTGATATCTCCATAATAAAATCCTCGTCTGTCATGATGATGAAGTTCTAAAGCTGTTTGAGCCACAGAGCTCTAAAATCTGATTGTCATGAAGGAAGAGATGTTTCTTCTTTGAAAGGCAGAAAAATGTGTTGTTTAAGGGTAAACATGAAGCAGACGTCAAGAAAGAGGAAGAGGAAAATAACATCTTGCCTTATCTACCTCTGTAGTCATTGGAGAAGGACAAGTCTGCTGAAGGGATGTCCAGCCCAGCATCCATCCACAGTTTAGTGCATACTGAAAGCACACCTCAAGATTCCTTTCTCTTGCCAATCAGTAACTGTAAACCAGAGACCTGGCTTTTGGATGTATAAAACATCTCTGAGTGTTCCCATATGTAACTAAACTTGCCTATTGCCTGAAATGTTTGGATCAGATGAGACCAACAGAAGCGAATATTCCTGTGGAGCTGCACTGGGTGAGGAGTGGCTGATCCATACTTAATACAGATGGTTCCAGACAGCTCCAGACAGCCAACCAACAACCGGGCACTGCTGAGCCCTGTGTAACAAAAGTGGCGGCACCTCATGGAAAACATATTTAAGAATGGGGGAAAACCACAGAACTCCAGAGAGCAAAGAAGGAGTGAGAAACAACAGAGGAGGGAAGGACAAGGTCAGAGGAGGGGAGGACATCCCCCAGAGATCTCCCTGAAGTTCACTCCCCAAGAAGACCTTGGCACAGAAGGTATTTCCCTGCAACATTCTTGAATAGTCTCCTGAAAGGAACTGCAGACCTTGGCAAAGACCCATGCTGGATGAAGGAAAAAGGGTGAGGAAAGGAGGTAGAAGAGCTGAGGAGTGTAATGGAACCTGAGAGGAGGGGGAAGGTGTATTCGTTTCAGTCTTTCTCACTATTCTATTCTTTCAAACTAACAATAAATAGAATTATTTCCCTCTGTGAGTCTGTTTTTCACATAAAAGTAACTGGTGAGTGATCTCCCTGCCCTTATTTGAGACCATGAACTTTTCCATCCTATTTTCTCCCCCCTGTCCTGTTGAGGAGGGGGAGTGAGAGAGAGGCTGGGTCGGTGTCAGGCAGGTCAGCCTATCTCACACAGGAAGTTAAAGTGTTCATATCTGTCATAAGATGTAACTAATTCAAAGTCCTTCAAATTCCCACTGATCTAGCAGCGTAAAACAAATGTAGAAGCCCCTGTAAGAACACAGATGGAATTCGCATGTGGTATGCTGATTATAAAGGGATGGGAATGCAGTGCCAGGAGGTGGCGCAATCAAGAGTTACATCACTGCGCAAAAACACTGGCCCAAACTATAAAGTACCTTTTGTTTAACACTGAAAATTTTCTGTAGTTTTAAGAAGAGAACATTATAACCTACTTTTATCAATATGCTGTAGCTCATCCTCATTTTCATTAGGCCCATTCATGATTGCAAGATAAATAGAAGTGCCATAAATAGAACTGTGTTGGCATAAACATAATTTCTGTACTTGGCACTTGACTTAGGTAAACAACCATGCACTTCCAGTGAGCCTTGAGTTTTGATCCTCATCATTTCACACTGTCAATGGCATCTTCTACAGTTAAGCAATTTAAATCTGAGGCAGAACTGAATTAACTGCTGGGGTTGTCTGCTTTTCTCCACTGGTTACTGAATGAGCTCTGCACAAGATTGGTCCTCTTGCACCCAGTGTGGGAAGTCAGCCAGAATTTGAGCTGCAATGTGCCCTTGGGGTACACCCAGGGCCTTGCAGGCCAAGCACATCCCCAGCACACCACCGCTCCACACAGCAGCAGAGCAGGCTGGCTCTCACACTGTTGACATGGACAGTGGTGAATCATAACACACCAGCTGACAGCAAGATTTAATCTTTGGGACTTGCAGGAGCACTGCCCCTGGAGTAGGCAGTGCTCCTGGAGTGGGCAGTTTTTCCTCCCTCTGGAGTACCAGGAGACAAGACTTCATAGTAGTAAGAGACGAGTTGCAAGACAGCAATTCCTTGCTGCCAGGAACAGAGGGAGACAGATGTCATTCTCACAGCCTCTCAGTAGCTGTGGCACTGGGCACTGTGGCATTGGGTTCTCCAGGGTTTTTCCTCCAGTTCTGGCAGTGATATTAATTTGAATTTGTGGATGTTAACATAGAAGTCATTCAAATGACGCATCTCCAAATTTAGCTTTCAAATGTTACAGTTTGCTGAAATAACAGAATGCACAAAGATTAACGAGTGTAGTCCCACACAACTTTCTCCTAGGAAAAGGAAAAACCACAGACAGTTTTAAAGAACAATAAGGATGTAATTCAGTATCTAAGAGCTGGTTGTTTATCATGACTGAGACTCCTATGCCTTAGCTAAATCCATGTGGACATGCCTGGGACCCCCAAAAAATTCAGTGTGCCTGGATAGTCTGTGTGGAGTGTCCTGCCTGTATACAATCAGCTACAGAACTGAGGAAATGAACAACATATATTTGGAAAGGAAAGATTTTTTTTTTTTTTGCACTAAAAACAGCCACCCAAAGTTTTAGCAATGCATTTGTGATTTTTACCTTGTAGTGTAACACACGTTTGTGAATTAACTTCTTCCACAGAGTTCACAGACTCCTTCAATGGCAGTGCTGTTCCAAGTGAAGCATGCAGTGAATAGTTAATCATTAATTCTTCATGGTTCATATTTGCTGTCTGCTTTACTGCATATAGTTTGATATAATTCCTTCCAATAGACTTAATGCTTTCATTAGGAGTCACATGCTGGATCTTTATCTGAACTATTATCACAGTCCAGACATAGCATTACAACCTCCCTTTGTAAGCCAAAGTTATGGAGTTCAGAAAGGCTTAAAACTTAATAAATACTATGGGTTTTATGGTAATGGAACAGCTGCAGTGGCAGACTGACACACACACCCTGACTGAGCCTGCCTAGTTGCTGTAAACAGGTGCACCTAGAGCCTAAAGCTCTTATTTTTTTTGTCCCTGACACTAATTTCATTGTCAAAGTCTAGCTTGACAATTGTGTGTGTGTTAGGATAATGTAAAGGAATCCAAACACATGTGGTGAACAAAATTCCTGACTCTTGCAAAGGGGGTGATTGTTGAAATTGAAACTACAGTTATCATTGCACAGATAAATCAGCCGGGCACTTGTAACAAAAAATTTTAAAAATCTTCTGTTGTTATTGGAAATCATAGGCTGTATCATATGGTGAGACTGCCCTCAGAATAACAAAAATCACCACAAGGTGGAGTGAATTATGGTACATACTGTTCATTCTAGGTACATTCCAGAAAGATGTAAACCCTTAAATTTTCAGACACAGTCTGGGATCAGATTCATATGTGCTTTGGAAAAACTAGCTTCTCACTGTGTTAAAGTGCACAAGTGGGAAGGCAGAGGCATTTGAAAACTCCAGCTCAAGTGCCTTAGATCAGATCACTAGGCCTGTGGCTAACCTACCCAACCACACCAGAAACACTTTCCTCCTCCTCACTGCACATTAATCTGCCTACTTCTTGGAAGATAATCACCCAATCAGGATCAACGGTAAATAATTGCATTTGGTATTCCCATTTGTCGACACTTTCCATAGGGGATGCAGTGAATTGAGTTTATATTGAATGAAAACCCTCTCATACAAAAGTTTTTGTTTTTTTTTTCCTTCCAGGCACTTTTGGAGAGTTTGTTTAACCAGATGAGATGTCCCAAAAGGGCAAGTGAACTCTAAATAGGTTACTGTGCAATAAAATACCCTTTGCATCGATGCAACACTTTCTATAGTCTAATAAGCTCAACTGAGAAGCAAATTATGAGTCTGGGTAATGTCTTGTGTTCATACAGCCATAAGGCTGCCCATAACTGAGCAAGAACATCCAGTGTGGTTTCCAGTATCTCTGGCAGGTCATTGAGCAGTGCCATAGATATGTATGCTCAACCCATGGCTTTTAAATGGGCAAGTTTCCCTTGTTTCAGGTAAAAAAGGACATTTCCTCATTTATGTGAAAAATCTCCTAAAATACAAGAGAGATGAGGCCAGTATAGGTGTAGAGAAATGTTCTGTGGAAATTAATTTAGAATTCAATCCTTTCTGAAAGTCTGTAAGCCATCCAGTAAAATTCAGTACAGATTACATCTCTGCTTTGGAAATTGATTAATTGATTGAAAGGTGGAGGTTTGCTTTAAATTCCATATGGTTTCTTTCTGGTGGCTGGAAATTGTGTAGAAACAGAGACGTGTCTTTTTAGGATTCATATTCTCCCAGCCAGACACTGATCCCAGTTTCCAAAGACAGTTTTTGTCACTCCTCTTTTATAGTGCATTTCTTGGCTTTTCAATTGGCAGCTGTGACCTGTGCATTTATGGAGATGTCACAAACAGGCTTCCTTTGCTTGATAGCTGGAAAAGTCATCTCTACTTGCCTTCAAGAAATCAAACTTTCCAGAAAATTTCCCCATAATGAGACAAGCTATAGAATTGTAATGTCTCAAAGCTGATTTAGAGATTTTTCTAAGATAATGCTCTTAATAACTGTCAAGCAGAGGTTTTACGCATAAAGGCCGGTGGAGGGCGTCCAGCTGGGTTTGAATTTCATTGTGTTTAAGTCCAAAAAGTTCCACACATTTTTTAGAAACTGGTCTATCAAACACTGGTTAGCTGTCAGATTTGATAAAAGTTAGTTACCACATGTGCTTAGTATATGATCCAAAACAGGAAGCACAGTATCCGATGTAGCAGATGAAAAAGTGCCAGCAGCAGATATCTGGAATATGTGTTGCTCAAAGAAAAAAGATATTTTGCCTTTGGGCAATAGCTCACAAAAAGTCAGCTGTAATTGTCTCCTTTCACTCAGTGCTCTGCAATTCAGATATTTGAATTGTTCTGAGAATCTTCTCCACACCCCTTGAAATTACTGAAGAAAACAATAGTGATTAATTTCTTCTGCCAGTTTGTCAAAAAAAGATGAACATAATTTCGCTTTAACACGCCTTCAGTATGCACTGCATATTTACTAGTTCAGTATAGGTTGAAATTTGGGGGTATTTGTGACAAATGTTAATACATATATGCTTATTTATCAATCTTTAAATGTTTTTGCCTTCCCCATAACCCCTTTCTCAAGATTACAATTTTTGTAACGTCTTCTGAGATTGATAAGACCCAGTAGCTTTCAATGCTTCTCTAATATCTTATGTGTCCTAAGGTCATCCCTTGCTCTCTCCTTTATGGGAATTAACATTTTGATTAACATCACACAAGAATGCTCTGGAAACACTGGCCCTCCTGTCACTTTCTTTCATCAATGTTTAAAAGATTTTTCTGGTACTTTCCATTTCCATTCAGGACCAAATAATTAATATTAATACATTAGCATGCATACATTGTAGGTATTTTTTTTTTCATAATTATTGCTTAGGCATTACAGTGACAAAAGTCCTAGACATAGAAGTGACCAGGAAAGTGTTGGGCCCAGTTATGGGTTTTGTGGATGTCAAGAGCTTTGGCTCTTTGCAGAGAACAGGGTCCACGCAAATGCAGAAACCAGAGTGCAATGGCTTATTCTTATAATTCTTCTGCAGTTTGTTTTTTAAATCTAGAAGGTGTGAATTTGACCACATTCAATTCCTTCTTTTATGTTAGCTATGTTTTTATCTTCAGCTTTCTCTCGTCTCAAGTTTGCATTTCAGTAAGAATCCATTGTTGGTTTTCTGTTATTTCCAGTATTTCCCTAATTTTGTTCTACTTTCCCCTGCTTCTATTATAGTTTTCATCCAGATCTTTTGTGTCCAAGCCTGTTAAACAGACAGACAGCTATGACAGTATAGGACTGAAAAGAATATAACATGTAAATAAGTCTGNTTTTTTTTGGCTGCGCTGGGGCATGACAAACCTGGTTCTACCAGTGCCACCTAAAGTGAAGGGGGTTACTCTATTTGCTTTCCTCACAGCCAATGTAAACCAGAAGCAAATTAGAACCGTTAGCCGTGCTAATGGAATTGGCAATATCACCCACAGTAGCAACGGGAAAGGCAAGTGCAATATGTGACAACACACATGACCCAGCTCCTCCACAGATGGAGACGTGATTCACAAATTCTGGAGTCATGAAACTGGCAACAATATAGCCCGGCCAACGGAAAAAACAAACTCCCAAGGAGAGATTATATTACACAGTAAGATTAAGTTTTGGGGCTGGCTTTCATAAACTGTTTTTTTATTTTTCCTCAGTTCCTGCAGGAAGACTTCCTGGCTGCAAGATAAAGAAAAGAATAATAAGAAAATTTATCTCGTTCACCCAGAACTACAAGAAAAGTTCCCATCGATCTCCAGGCTGGATTTTCATCTCTACTTGAGATGTCAAGCAAACTCTGTTCAGAGGTTCAGCTACCAGATCTAAATGATTACCCCAGAAATAGGGAGCATTTGAAATAAATGGAACAGCTGTCTGCATCGCCGCAGCTATAAAAGGGGCTGAATTTCAGTAAAGAAACACAAATAATGAAGTATTTTCTCGGGCTGTTCTAGGACACAATTGGGACCTTTTTCCTTTCAGCCTCCTGGTTCCCCCCTGGAGCTTAGAGACCACATGTTCCAAGAAGCTTCTGGGACTGAATGACTGGAAGGTGGATTTCCTTCTGAAACAAAACCAAAAGGCACAAAGAGTACCATCATTCCAGAGTCAGGGAAGGTTTGCTATTGTTTTATTGTAGATTTTTTGGGTGCAATTTTTGCTTTAAATAGAAGAGTGACTACAGATAAATATTTGCTCACTAAATCCTTGTAGGTTTTTTTGGGGAGGGGGAGGTTGGTGATTTGTCCTCATGTTTTCATTTTTAATTCTATTTTTAAAAAGTTCAGTGGAATAGTTCTTTTTCTAACAGATAAAGAATAAGAAACAAACCTGATAAGAGGTTTTCCCCTGACTCTCATTTACACTGAGCTGTTTTGAGCTATCTGACTCATGTGACAATGTTTTGGCCTGTGCAAACACCTGTTTTCTAAGATTAATTATAAAAATATTACCATATAGCAAAATATTACCATATAGCAGTTAGTTTTGCAGCTTGAAACAAGTATGCATTTTTTCATTATTTTAAATGAAATTAAGCCTTCATGTACATAAGAAATGTATGAATTATTTCTGGGCTGGGACAAATGCTTAGAGGGGCATCCATTGGGTTACCTTTCTTCACTTTGAGCTTTCTGCTGACCACTGGGAGAGAGCCTGTATGATACAGGATAGTCTCTGCTGTAAATATAACAAGTGACAAATCATGAACCCCCTCTTCTTCATTTCTTACTGAGAAAGATGCAACTTTGGATATATTTGACATCCAAGATGCACTGCTGGGAGACAGTGTGGCTCCAACAATGTTCATGGAGATGTGATTTTTGCAGTTCCTTTTGAATTTTCAAGGGAGAAATTCTACATTCTGAATGAGGAAGACAAAATAGCTATATTGTTTGACAAAAATAACTCTTGCATTTCTAGTTAAAAATAAAAATCTTTTTCAAAACAGACATGGATGTTTCATTAAAATATAAAATTAATATTTAAAACATATTAAAAGTGTTAACACAGTGCCTGCTGCCAGAAGAGCCCACTGCAGTGCTGTTGAAGGAAGGAGGACAGCATCGTTATTTATGAGGCGTCTGCACTCTCTCAGCCTTTCATGAAACCCTAATTTTATCTGGCAGCTCTTAAGAATCTCTGAGAAACTGGGTCCTTTGTTACCACTGCATCCATCTAACTTCTGCACCTAAAAAGACATGGGCACTTCTTTCATAAATAAAGAAGTCCAAACATTCTGACATTAATGTCACACTACTGTTTTAGGCCCTAAACTTTCAAGCTCCTCTCTCTGGGTAAGCACCAACAAGTGCTCCTTTTTGCTCAGCTTCCAGCTCTGGCTTTTACAATAGTTTTGCTGAGAACAGAATCAGGCCTCAGTCATCTGTTTTCATCAGGGGAAAAACAAGACAAAACAAAACAAACAAAACCCCTTTATTACTCTTTGACAGGAGCAAAACTATGCCCAAGGGGGTTATTTTTCTTCCATTAACTTTTGCTAACCTCATCCCTCCCTCATTTTTTCTCAGATTTTCTCCAAACAGTTCATGCATATATGAGCATGTGCCTGTGTGCATGTGTGTGTACGTGCACATTTATCCTTGTAAAGAAAAGGAATCTATCTGTTCAGATAATTTGCTGTTGTTTGCAACATGATACAGCTAGTCCTTTTGACTTCAGTGTGAATAAACAGTCTGATCCCATAAAATAGGCCTTTTCTCTCCCGAGAGCTTGTTCCAAGACTGCGGAACCCAGGCTAGCAAAGAACATCTGCAACAGTTAGTGGAAACCCTAAGAATTCTTGTGAAAAATAGATTGGAAACTAAGCTGGAAATTTCTCAGTGAGATATAAATTTTAAAAAATGAATTCCAGTTGAAGTACCCAGATTCCCTGGGAGAATACAAGTCTAGCCAACCCAAGTCTAAATACATGTGTTAGTGATCACTGTATGCTGTTTCCAGTTTATCATCAAAAACAATCATAGCAAAATTATTGTCATTCAAGTTTAGCTTCTAATAAAGAAATGTTACAAACCTGCTTTATAATAAAGATTCTAAGTCAATTTGTTAGGAAATATTTTCTTTCTATTTTTAAAAAATTCCTCCCTTTTTGTTGTGTTTGGGGTTTTTTTCCCGTTATCAGATATCCTAGATAAACATTACATTTATCAGTCAAGGCCACCAATGAAGAGCAATACAGATCAGGCAAATTTAAGGGCGGTAATTGAAGTTTTACATTAGTCGGCATTTTAAAACATTCAGGGTGGTAACTCTTTGCAGTCCAGACTCAGTGAAAAACTGTTTAAAGGCTGAGATTGCTTAACTCTTTAGACTTTCACTTTTATACTCTCTCTTTCCTTAGACATGCTTTCTTCATTTTATTTGCATGCTCACTCTCACAGTTATTAAGCTATCCCAGTCCTTAGAGACTGCCTTCAATTGTTTTGATGTTTACCACTGGAAGACTGTTATGAAGCAAAACATTTCAGTTATAGAGATTTTAAGCTAATAGATATGAGTTACCATCTTCGTGGGAAATACTTCACCCTTATTTAAAAAAAAAAAAATGCAATATTGTTTGGCTTGATTTACTATAGCTTTGGTACGTTGAATAAATCATTTGCAGCTGGCTTAGCCCTGCACATGCTCTGGGAGTGAGGAACACATGCATGTTATCAATTCATTATTTATGCTGCCGTTCGTTACCACTTATCTGCTGGACAGCGACATCACTGCCTACTCTACATCTGAGGGTACAACAGTAATGGCAAGAGATATCAAGCTGTTGGGAAGAAAGCAAAAGCTAGACTGTGGTTGGATTAACATTTGATTGCCTAACCCTTACAGCTTTGAAAGCATGGGAAAATTTGCCTAGTGAGCATGCTGGATTTTTTTTAAAAACATAAAGCCTGCCAAGATCCCAAACCTAAGGGGAAAAAAAGAGTTTGTGGAAAAGTTTAATTAAAGTAAATGGGGAAATCTCCCCTCCTTCTTTTGACAAAAACACAAATATGCTATTTTGACTCTGCTCAAACTGGTTCTTTTTCTCTACCCCCCAAAAAAAAGTTAAGCTAGTAATTTTCACTTGCTTTATAGTGTTCCAGTCCCTATTTCCCTTTTTTATTTCCCACCTATTATGGTGAAGAGGAGAAAGTCTGTTCAAGATAATTCTGGCCCAGATTGTTCCAGAAAACTTAGTGTTTCCCATAAATATGTGCATGTACCAAGTGTTTACTCAGTTTAATCTGCTTTGGAGGCAATATCAAGTTTTCCCCCACTCTTTGCTGTATATGGATACAGGCTGCTGAAGTGACTGTACTAAGGATGCCCTCTACTGAGAAAAAAAGGATAGTAGTCTAAGTAGAAGAGCTAAAGAGAATCTTTACCAACTAGTACAAGTAATAAACCTGCTTGTTTTCAGGTGTAGAGAACATTCAGCTTTATTTAACTTTTCAATTTGTGAACAGTTCTGATGAGCATGTGGACAAACTTGGCTACAGAATTGCAAATTAGAGAGATCCCAGCAAATTCAATTTGGCCAGGGAATGCTCCTGAGCAGTTTGACTTGATCAGCAGCATTGTTGAAATGTGGACAGGGACGCCACACATCTTTGGATGGCATCAATTAGCAGCTTCCTGAACAAATTCTAAGTATGACTTGGCAGTTGGCACAGGCCAATGTCCATCTTGAGTGGGATGGAGTTGGCCACCTCATCTTGGACAGCCAAGACACTTAAATACTCTAGGTACACATTGCTCTATAATAGCTGGAGTCATGTCAGAAAATGAGCCTTGGGAGATTTAAATTATCAGTACAGATGAAGCCTTAGAAAACAGGGATACAGGGAGCTTGATAAGATCTGCTTTTTACCTGCTTCTTGCAGATGGGGTAGATGGCAAAACAAATGCTCAGTGCTCCTGACAGATGTGTGTCTGTCCAGCTCTCAAAAAATCTCTAGGGACAGAAATCACATAATCACAACTAGCTGCTCATTTAATTGATAATCATACTTGGCTTCCTCCAAAACTAGCCTAGATAGACTCTACAGCCATATTAGGCAGCTATTTTCATATCCCAGTGGACTAAGGAAAGACTGTGTTTCTTTTCTCTTTGTGGCTACCATTTAAATATTTGGGATAACAATTTATGGTTTCAACGTTTTCTTCTTAAAGTTAAAAATACTCAATTATTTTAAAGTTTCTTGTGAGTCATTATTGGCAGATCTCTTACATCACATACATATATGAAGTATATAAGTTGACACATTGACAACTAACAGAGCATAAAAAATTCAGCCAGTAAACTGAATTTTCATCCTCTATTGTCAATGTACAAATATACCTAGCTCCTGAGGCTGTCACCCAATGCTAAAACAGCTAACTGAGGTATGATTATTATGCTCTGAAGATAACTATTTCTTACAACTGTCAACAAAATTAGTCCAGGTTTTCTAATTCCTAATGAAAGATTTACAGAGAGTTGCTAAAACAAGAGCTGGAGAAAGAGAGGAGATGTATTATTGTTAGTGCCAAAACATCTATCAGCAAATCCTGAATTCTTGAAAACCACAACACCTGTGGCATGCTCCTGTAATAGCCACCACAGGCCTAAACAGAGACCAACAGTTTCCTGGAAATATGAATAATTTTATTCTTGCTTATATACTTTTGTGATCAATAGTTTTCTTAAAATCAGCTAGCACATGGGCTGCAGACACTTATGGGAAAGTGGGAAATGTTGTGTATGATAGACAGGAGGATGTGCTCATCACAATATTTTTTATTCAGAGGACTCTCCTGAGGGAGAAACAAGGGTTCTGTTAGAATGTGGTCATTCTGATCTTCATATTATTATACACAGAGTAACATACAAAGTGTAAAGGTACTACTGACCATTTATGAATGCACCCTCAAAGTGACTGCCTTCACTGAGCTCATTCTCAGAGAAGTATCCAAAACTCAGCCTCCATTTACATATTTTATCCTCTCTTAGCTATAAATAGGAGGCAGATATAACTAGTCTTTCTAGGATATCTCTTCCTGGACCTTGAATACCTTCTACAGAGATAAGGAAAATATTTATAATGGAAAACAAAACATTTGTTTTTTGACCAGAAGGAATGTAATACTGGGAAAATTATTATTTTAAATTACATTGACCACAAGCATTATTTACCAGTTTTTCCTCCACTCCATCAAAAGGAAACCCTCCTTTACTCCCAATTTCTCTGTCAAAAGTTACCTCTCTCTCCAATGGGGAAGGAGGGAGCCCAACAATGCTTTTTCACTGACACAATCTGGGCACCCTTCTGAGATCCCCCACCCCCCTTTTCAAGGGTCTTTGAGGCTTTTTCCAGGTCTTTTGATCCCAGAAAGGATGGAGCCAAACAGGCAAATGCTTCCCATCATTTGGTGTCCCAGCCATTGTTATCTGAACTCCTTTGAAGCTGAGAACCTGATGCTCTTATCTGCGCCATTGTCTCACCTTTCCTGTTAACTTCTGCAGCCTTTCCTTTTACAGTTTCCTTTGCCTTCACAAGGCATTCAGATAGGCATCAGAGAAACAAAAGACATACAGAGCTCCTGAAAGATTGCGGTTTTTCAGAATTGTCACAAAGGAAATTTCGGGGCATGAAGAAACAGTGGGGTTTTGAAGAGACTGCACAAAATATCATAAGAAACTGATTTCTTGGTAACTATGACAAATCACATGGTGCATGTTGGATGGCATTCTCTGACTTTATCATATACCTGGAAGTTTGGAACACAACAGCATGAGACTGCAGGTCCCCAGAGGCTGAGACATCCTCCCACTAGGGTCAACGGTGGCAAGGAGCCCTTAGATAAAACTCAGATATTTGTAATTCTTTCTAAGGAGGGATATTCTAAAAGTAATCTAAACATTCTATGTCTAAGGATTGGATTGAAATCAATGCTGTGTTCTGACTTCTAGAGTGCAGATTTTCCTGTACTGACATTCTCACTGCGTGATGCACAAATCTTCAGACTTGTGTGAATAGTTGGTTACCTGGTGAGGCATCAAGGATCAAGACTTAGGTGTATGCTTTGGACAGATGAGTTTTACATTACATAATGAAGAAATTAAGAGATGATGGTCCTTCGCATTTCCTCATAATCAGAGAAGAAAACTAGAGAGGCTCTCCAAAACACTGTCTAGAAAATCTCTCTCTCTGAAGTGGTATCTTGCTGTAATGCTAATACAAAGAGGAACAGGTAGGACATTATTTGAGGCAGAGTTAATACCTATTCCTGATGTAGGTGGAAGAACTAGCAAGCCTTTAGGTATAGAAATACTTCTTAAGGCTGGAAAGAGAAGCAACAAATGCTTTGATATCTGGAATTGAAAGTGAATAGTATATCCCTGTTTACAGTTCTGGTCTGCAAAAGAGTGAGTTATCAATATGAATTATATTTAAAAGGAAGGCATTCTTTAAGAAAATATATTGTCAGAAAAGAGAAGAAGAACTGATGGTAATTGCTGGATTTTTTTTTTTTCTTAATAGCTTTCAGTTTTCTTTCAATGGCTTCACATAATAACTTTTTTAAAAGGACTTCTTAGTAACTTTTTGTAGTACTAGCATTTTCCTAGTGAAGGTTGCAATCTCAGATTTTCCTGGTTTGGACTGGAACATACACAGAGAAATAACGTCTCAGAAAAGAACCGTATGAATATTCATATTTGTGTTTAGCAGAATAATAAAAAACAACAGAGAATAGAAGAGTGAGAACAGTTCCACAAGAAAGAAGTAATCAAATTCAGATTATTTTTGCAAAATAACCAAGCTTGTGAAAGAATATTTTTCTTTCCAAAATTCCAAATTAAAAATAATATTCATAGTTGAGATAATTTCACATTCTTACAAAAACCAAAACTTTTTGTTTGTTTATGTTAAGACATTGCTTAAACTAAAATATTGCTTCCAAATGAAAAATGAAAATATAATTATAAATATATCCAAAAATCCATAGGTAGTCTCCTGATAAGTTCATCCCACATATTAACATTATAACAGTATGTTGGGGGATTGTTTATCTTCTTTACAGGTAGTCTGTTTTAAACTCCAGTGTCAGCAATCTTTTACCATATTTTTGAGACAGAAATGGACTTTCACTCTATGTTTCTAGAAAATCTTGCCTTAAAAAATCCTTTTGTATGTATAGGACTCTGAATTATAACCATACATGTGACTTGATACAAGTGTCTTAATGCAATTTTTTGGACAGAAAGAGATGATTAATCAAAAGTGAAACACTTCTCAGAAATTATATGACAGTGACCAAGTTGTGAAGAAGCACACATGGATTTCAGAATCTGCTGACTCTGAAATTTTGCACCCAAGACCTGACTGTTCCCATCTTTCACTCTCCTTGCTGGTAAGGTACCTAGTGGATTGCCAAGGAGCTAGCTGAGCCCAAAGACTGCCAGGCTTTTACCAGCACACATGGTAGGTAAATAAACAAAACTGTGAAGTACATTATCATCAGAGATCGGTGCCCATGCCTCATGCTACAGGCTACAAATGGTATGAGCAGTGTGTACCCAGAAATTCTGCTCAGCTTTAGCCTCCCTGCAGAACACCATCCTCACTTTCCATATGGCGCTAAGTTACTTCTGAGCACCTCGTGTTAGCATATATCACAAAAACACCACGTGGTAAACACATGCTGACCAATAAGTCCAGAAAATCCCTGGCACTTTAAAGAAAAGCTAGGATTGCAGTGCAGAGCACTACTTTGCAAAACTGTCCAATTGCCAGCAGGACCTTCATTGCTTAGATGAGAAAGATGGCAACAAAAGGACTACCTTGAATGACCTCTCTTAAGTGGTGCATTTGCTTATGTCACAGCAGATCATCAGTAGATCTTGAAAGCCAGGGGAATATAATTAACTTTAAACTGAACAGATGCACAGCTAATACAAGGTCAGAGACAGCAGCGCTAACGCTGTAAGCAATATCCTAGCTAAAGAAATGAAAAATAAAAGTCAGACATCTTTCAAAACTGGGTTTGCACCCATAAGGGGAATTTATACAGTGGATGTGAGCAATATATTTGGAGATTAATATCATTCATCACACTTTGAGAGAAAATTCTCTCCTCTTCAGTGTTAAACTAAAATCCCAACAGCATATGATCAAATTCATATGATCTATGAGTTTTTAGATTAGTCATTGCAAAGTTTCCTGTATGTAAAATTAGAGGATGATTAATTTCTTTTCAAATCAGACCGTAAGTAAAGAAGACCAAAAAAAATGGGCCATTGTAGAGACAAAAGATGGATGTATTCACTGGTACAAACACAGAAGAACCCATAAATGTAATAAAAGATAAAAAGGTCTAAAAGTAGATTTTTTGAGACATAATTGATGTAAAATATTTTTCTATCCTCAGAGACATCACAGCATGTTTGTCTATGTTACATGTTATCTTTTGGAAAAATAAGCCACCATCTGGCTTGTATTTGGTAACAAGTTTTTTGTACTGAAAATAAAGTAAACATTGAGATGGTAAGACAACTGCCAAGGTCTAAGTAAATGGGCTTTTTTCCCCTGAGGAAAGACAATTGAGGACCATAACCAATGAATCTGAAGAGTTTTGGAAGGAGACAGAAATATTCTGTTCAACAAAATTAAAATCTCATAATAAACAAAATAGAAATTCTACCAAAAAAGAACGGCATTTTGAATGAGAAAATGGACTACAGTAAGGTCAGGATCATCAAGGTCTACCTGATTGAGTACAGGAGGAAGAGATATAAGAGTGTGACCATTCCAGTTCAAAGTTGGGATTGAGATACCACAAAAAGATTATTGAATAGGGACAAAAGTTAGTGTAGGAGCCTCAATCCTTACTTGTCCACAGGTGACTCCACAGGCTGTGTTATTGTAGTTGTCAGGTATCAGGAGAGGCTGAAGTGCGAATCAATGGTTTGTGCCTGTCCCACCAAAATCTTAGCATGCAAAAAGATAACTTCATTCATGGTGTTTTGTTTTTAAAAATATATAAGACTCTACCTGATAAAGTTGCAGGTAGTTGAAATACATAGAGGAATACTTTTCTTTCATTACGTGTGTATGACTTGGGAATGTCAAATTACAGAACAGAACTGAACTAGAATGGATTTTCAGGCAGAGCGTGCACCTAGTAATCAGATAATGAACCAAGGAGAAGCCTGAGAGAGCTGAGACTCCAGCCTGGAGAAGAAGAAGCTCAGAAACAGGGAGAGGTGGATCTTATCAAATGTGATCAAAGTATACACTGATATATTGATGAAGAAAAGGACACTTAGACTCTTCTCAGTGGTGCCTAGTGATAGGACATGTGGCAATAAGCAGAAGTTAACACACCTGAAATTCCATTTGAAAGTAAGAAAAAGTGTTTTTTATCCTGAAGGTGATAAACACTGAAACAGGTGGTCCAGAGTGATTGTGGATTTTCTTTGAAGATATTCAAAACCTGAACGGGCATTTTTCTGGCCAGCTTGCTCTAGGTGACCATATTTGAGTAGAGAGGGTTGGCTAGATCATAGAACCATAGAACATGCTGATTTGGAAGGAACCAATCATGATCATTGAGTTCAACCCCTGATCCTGCACAGCACCATCCTCAAGAGTCACACCTGAGACAATGCCTGAGAACATTGTCCAAATGCTTCTTGAACTTTTTCAGGTTGGTGCTCGACCACTTTCCTGAGGAGCCTGCTGCAGTGTCCAACAACCCTCTGGGTGAAGAACATGTTTCTAATACCAAACATAAACTTCCCCTGACACAGTTTCAGGCCATTTGCTCAAGTTCTGTCCCTGGGCATCACAGAGAAGAGATCAGTGTCTTCCCTTTCTCTTCCCCTCACAAGGAATTTGTAATTGCTATGAGGTCTCCCCTCAGTCTCCTCCAGACTGAACAGTCCAAGTGACCTTAGCCACTCCTTATACGGCTTCCTCTCAAGGCTCTTCACCATCCTTGTGGCCCTCCTTTGGGCAGCTCTAATAATGTAATGTCTTTTTTATGTTGCTGCACCCTACACTGTCCCCAGCACTTGAGGTGAGGCTGCTCCAGCACAGAGCAGAGTGGGGCAATCCCCTCCCTTGCCCAGCTGGCCATGCTGGGCCTGATGTGCCCCAGGATACTGTTGGCCCTCCTGGCTGCCAGGGTACTGCTGAGTCTTATTTCATTTTCCATCAACAATGTTCTCAAGAGCTCCCTTTCACCCTAAACTGCTGTGTGATACTGGGACACTTCGAAATGGAGCGAGCAAGCAGTTAAGCTGTGTGTGCATTCAGGAGTTTAGCAGAGGCCTGAGTGCTTGAGATAGCTTCTTTTGTCATAGCAGCATAGATGAAGCCATTTTATAAATAGCCTTTCTCCGTAGTCCAGAAAGGAAGGACATGAATGGCAGTGAGCTAATTGCCCAGAAAGGTAACTAAAGGCAGCAGCTCCAAATCCAGACATGACATAACTTGAACTAATGCAATTACAACTGCCTAGCACAAGGCACATCAAGACACATCTAAATGGCAGATGGATGTTTGCCATAAAGTTTCCTGCGCATGCCGTGGGGCCGGCTGGAACTCAAAGTAACTTTATCACTGCTTGGGTAAGTTTCCCTTGCAAGACCTGGTGGTGTAGAGAGGTCACCTTCTTTTTTCTATTCTATTGGATTCTATTTTTCTATCTACCACGAGAATGATATGAAGATAAAGCCATGCTAGCTAGGCAAAGGATGAGTCCTGAAGAAATATTGGGTCACCCCTGCACATTGAGAAGAGTCCACGAGTGACTAAGCCCTTTCTTTTACTCCATTTATCTACATATCTTCCATCTGGATTTCCCAATAAAGAATGATGAAAATCCTCTATTAACCTGGCTATTTGGTTTGTACTTCCTATCCATCCAGCAAATGTATGCCAAATCCAAAATCAGGCATTACTAAAGGTTACCTCTTCTTCCAGAGGGATATGTAGAAAAGGAACCCAGGTCACTTAAAAATTTGTTGTATAATCAATGATAATTATTACTTATTGTTATTTTTTGTATTTCACTAGGAATAACATCTATGAGAGAGCAGGAATGCAGGAAACATATTTATAAAACAGTAGATTCATCATTTCCACTGTCAGTGGAACAGCTTACAAATCCTTTTGAAGCAGGAGTGACCAATTCACTTTCAAAGAGCTTAAATTGTTCATTATTCTCCATCTAGTGACTCAGAATTTTATTGCTTTTTTAGTACACTGCACCATTTAAACATGGGTTTTTCTTCAACAAAACACCCAGTTAAAGCTTTCATACTCACTGAAATTTTTTTAATAGGAGCTGAATTGGAAATTCCCAGGCTTCTTTCTGTGACCAGAGATCCACAAGCACTTTGATTTCCTTTTTTTTTTTTCAGCTCACAAAGTTTTCGGTATTCCTAGAAGAAAATCAGAACTATCTTGATAAAAATATGAGATAATACTCATGTTATTTTGCTAGTGAAGGACTCACACAGTAAAGCTATTACATTGAACAAGTTGAAAACACTTATAAGAATGGAGGTAGACTTTTACTTTGTTAGCCAATGCTGTTTGCAAGCAGAAAATTATCCTGATGTTTCAAAGAAGCTGGGAGTGGAAAGGATGGGGAAAGTAAAGATAAACTTCCACACAAATTTTAGTTTGATTTTTCTTTCCAGAATGTAATAATGGAAATTGCAGCTTTTATAATTCTGAAGGAAGTTTTCTGGAAATAGATTTTCGGCAATTAAATTGGATGCAACAGTCCTTAGTAGGAAAGCAAAAACCAAAAAAGGGATTTAAAACGCAAAAATGTAGAGAATAGTATTCATGAAGGTTTTACTGAATTACACAGTTTAACCCTGTCAGCATCAGATTTAATCAACATTACTACTATTAATTTTTTTCAGTTATCATAGCAAAGGACAGAAAATGTTCTAGATATTTTAGAGAGCAAGCACAACTAGGCAGTTATTAACCAATGTTATTGTGTCTAAAACTGAGCTGAAAATAAATATGCTTTAGAAAATTCCATGTTGGAGCTGTTAGTGTGTAACATGTAGACTTTAGTACCAAGCATAATAACCAATCTGTAACAGAAGAAACCATGAGCATGTATATTTTTAGAGGTATAGGAATGTTTTGAATTCAACCTGACTAGACTATATCAGAAATACTCTCAGACAGGATGTTTTCCAAGTTATTTATAAACCCATGTGTTAATGATTTATTTTAGTCAAGCAGGTGAGACATTATAATTCAGGACATAACAAATGAAAAAGATGAAAAAATAAAAAGGGAACAGTCAGAGATTTCACAGTTTGAGGTGAGAATACACTTATGCAAACAGTAAATAGGTTGAAAAGGAAAATTTGGGTGCTCAGTTCTGGTTATTTATATTAAATATAAATATAAATATAAATATATTAAATAATTATAATAAAAATATTTTAATTGCGGATTTTTATTTCTTGATTTAATTAATGTTTAGGCCGTAGATCAAAACCCAGTGCAGTGCAAGAGTACCCAGTGAGTGCAGTTATCAGAGAATCAGTCTTCTCATTGGTTAAATTTTAAAGAATTTTGCAAACCAAATGTACCTTCCAGGTGACATTTTGTATTTCTCTGCTCACACTTTAGAGATACAAGTCTATGCATTTAAAGCTAGGGTAGGAGTTCAAAATACTGCTTCGATGGGCTAGAAATAACTTTTTCAGCTTTTTCTGGCATGCATTAAAGAAGAAAAGTATCCATGTAGTATAGGAGGAATGTAAAGAGTTATGATAAAGACCAGTGAAGTACATAGTCTGCATAATTATTAATATGCAGTCTGCATATTAAGACACAATTTCATGTAAGAAACATTGTTTTGACAGTAACAATAAAGTTTGAAACCATTAATGTGAATTAATGTTGAACCTTGTGCATGTAGGCCAAACCTTTCTTAGTAAGACTCAGAAATGACCTTCCGCAACAGTTCAGCTTCTTGTGCAATAGAAGTTTGAGGGAAGCAGCCACTTTTTACTTGGGATGAAGCTGCAAGCATGAACACGTCAAACAAAACATAAAATCTGATGGCAGAAACTTATGGAACTTGACCAAGAATCTTATAATTTAGTACTGTTTGGTTTAGAAAAGAAAGAGTATTTCCTAACTCAAGAAATATGGAAGTTGAAGAGAACATAATTCAATTTTCTTCCCTGCATGTGGTTACCTTGCTTTCTCTGACAAGTCACTGTCAAGTAAATATTGATACCTCTCCAAGAAACTCCAAATTTACTGTGTATTTAACTTCTGAACAAGATAATAGGGTGATGAGAACTGAATGGGATGGAGGAGTGGATGGACCACAGTCTGTGTCATGTGACAGAGCACAACCGTTTTCATTGTATCAAACAACAGGGTTTGCCCCAAAATCACACTTTCTGATGTGGTGAGGAAATCAGTAGCATGTCTATGTCACAGTATTTCTTGTGGAGAGAGAGGGAAGCTCTAGAGCCCCATAGACCCCAAGGACAAGGTGACATGAGACATGGTGTGGGAGAGGAGCTAATGGAATCCTGAAGGACCTTACCCTTCCTCATCCTCACCCCAGATACAATTGCATCAGAAATAGCCATTATAGATTTCTGGGAGAGGCCAATGTAGCAAGTGTATTTATATGTTCACAGGAGAGATAAAACTGGGTTAAGAACTTTAGTACTCTTTTTTGTGTGTGTGTGTGTATATATATATATTTCTATTAATATTCATTGATGTCTAAGGTTTGCAAATGCGTGAACTATTTACTTAATACATAAAATCACCAACAAGGAATATTTTTACTGTCAACTGAATTTGGCAAATCTGTATTCTGCATTCATCTCTTACTATTTGTCTTTTGTTTCCTTCATCTGTTACAGAATTAGTGATTCAAGTCTGTTATAAAGATGTCCTTTATCATTTTGAGCATCTTCATGTGCTTCAGTCCTCTGTGATGACTGTTCTTTACTTAAGCTTATGTGTTCATTCACTGAGGTCAAAGAAGTTCCAGTCATATTCACATCCCAGTGTTCATGTAACATCCAAATATTTGGATTTAGGCCTTAAGGCTGCAAGGCGATGGACACCTGCTGTATGATACAGAGTTCCAGTGTTTACCCAGGAAATGAAAATTAAATGCAGAATTTTATGGGAGGGGAGATGTTATATATTTTGCTTATCTCCACAAGGAGCTCAAATGGGTTAATCTACCTGCTGTTGTTTGGTGAAAACTGAAAGATCAGTTCCTACAGATCCTTTGTCATTATTGCAGTTTTATGAGTGTGTTGTCTTAATAAACTTTTAGAAGTTTGTTCTTTTTACCTACAGAGAAGTATATCACACTCTTACGTGTGAATGATTTGTTTGGTTTTGGATAAGAACATATGCACAATATTTTTCTTAAGGACAGTATTGGCTACTGTCTGTGGAAGAAGTGTTGCAATTTAGGAGTATTTCAACCTTGAGTGATAGTTTCTTTCATTTCTTTTGTTTCTTTTATAAAAATCTATTTATTCACCTTTCTTGTGAATAAATCCTAGAATAGTTTTTGTCAAAATTTATATTTACTTTTTTTTAATATATTTTGCAAATAAAGGCAAAAATTTTTACTCCTTTAGGTAAATCTTAGATGGTAGGAAATGCTGTAAGTGTTCTCTCTGTGAGGTTTTCTCTACAAAAACATCTACTGGTATAAAACTGAATAACAAACAAAATTTTCCATAAAAATCAATAAAATTGTCTAACAAAGCTGTCCTAAATCATACTGAAAGTCCTTGAATTCTCATCTCCCATGTCAAATTGAAAATAGGAACAAAGCACAATATTTCCATGAATTTTTTAAAAAGGAAGTATGAGTTATTTTTGTGCTTTACTGCCTACCAGTTTAGCTGATCCTTTGCTGCGGCTGATTTGCTGTCATGTTCTATTTGAAGATGCCTGCAGCCATAAAAATCTGCCAGACACTGCTAAAAAGACAGCACAAAAAGGCTTTGCACACATATTGTCCTATTGTTTTGAAGAGCTTTCCCTTTAAGGATATGCTTTAGGTGAGATTTTTTTAAGACATATAATTGAATAATAATTGGTTATGCCAACAATCATTTTTGTCATTTGTCAAATTAGTCATCAATAACTTCCCATACTGGTTTGTCATATTTCCATGACTGAGCCGTTTTGAGCCAGAAAGTCATTCTAAAACATTTGTTTTATTTCTTTTTTGTCCAAGTGCAAGGAACTGAATCAGGAATGGAATTCCACAGGCAGACCAGACATGGCACTGAGCTGATCTCCTTCCTTCTGGGGGGGCCATTGTTGCAAAGCTGAGTTGTGCTCACCCAGGCACAGAGCACTAGAGAGAGGAACAGACCCACACCTTCCTTTTTCAAACTTCTGCCTCCAAATACCATGGCACACTATTTGTATGTGGACCAGAACACAGACAGACAGACCAGTCTGACATAGACTAAGCCTCCTCCCCAGATCAATGTTACAATTATTTAAACCCAGTCTTTTGTAAAGAAGAGAGTTCTCCATCCTGCACTTAGTACAGATCTGATGTGATAGACCTATGATGAAAATGGTGAGAAGAAAAGTAGGATGTGGGGTTTTGCTTTAATTCTTGCAATCTGGTGATGTCTCATTGAAGGCATAAGATAAGAAACAAGAGGGATTATTGTGAACTTTATCCCACAGGGTCAGAAGGATGTTTACTTTACCTTCTGATCTGGCGACTACCTATGAGATATTTCTCAATATCTGTCTGGAAGCAAACATACCTTTATATGAGGTGATTTTGTCACCTCACTCTGGATTTGTACTCAGTCTCCATGGAGCCTGAGAAGCAAACGGATGTGAGCAGTCTTGACCAACAGCTGAGTTAAACAAAGAAGCCAAAGAGGGAAGACAGCATTCCTCCCTGCACAGGCTTCCCTCCGATGAAAGGGAAGGGAAGGGAAGGGAAGGGAAGGGAAGGGAAGGGAAGGGGTAATATTTTCATTTTAGGAGCTTTCTTCAGTACAATTTCTGTCTACCTTGGTAAAAAATTGAGAAACCAAAGGAGGATGGATAGACACCTACTATCCTAATCCCCATGTCAATTTTGGTTGTTTATCCACTCATAATCTAGTAGAAAGGAGATGCACACTGCAGTTAGCTGGATCCAGCTGGGCTCCACTAAAAGCTCTGAGGGCTCCACAGGCTCTTCAGATGAAAGATGCTAAATAACATTTCTGTTCTGTTGTCAATTTTCTGTCAGTGTGCTAACCACCCAGCATCTCCCTCCTTCTGTCAGCATGTGAGACACTGCGCTAACCAGCAGCACATGTGTATTGTCCTTGTGTCAAACAAAAGTAATCAGTGGTCTGACGAAGTCCCATTTTTCATTTTCTTCTCCAAGGGGCTTGGGCAATGTTTTGAGTGCCTGTCCCACTCATCTTGAATCCCAAGCTGCTTTAGATGACAGACAGACACTCATTTCCTAGCAACAACAATCTGAGTGTTTGAAGGTGAATCAAAATAGGTAGTAAGGTTTAATGCTTTAGTGAATTTTAGGTGCCTACAGGATTAAGCAAAACTGGAAATTGAGTGACTTTTAGGAACCTAAGTCACAGCATAGGCAGGGTTTTGCAGACTGGATCCAACTCAGCATTTTTATCATCTGGTGCCTTAAATGAAGCAATTCAATCATCTACATCAGCAGGCTGATTTCTTTGTTTTTCCACCTTCTGAATCTCCTTAAGAGACAGTTTTCACCAGCTTTTGAGCTTAGAAACACATTTAAAAATGCCAAAATAATTTTTTTACAACCACATTTACAAATCAAAGTTTAACAGTCTGGGCCTTCAACATTCAGAATGTAGACAGTATAATTGTTTCTTTCTCATGATCATGAACCTGTGATTATTTCAAAATCCCCACCCAACTCTGAATGGACTCGCTGCAGAGCATTACCTCTGAACTTGACAACAGCATTCACCTTACTTGACACTGTTGGGGTTGCACTAGCAGATAACACACAAGAGCAGGAGGGAGGGGATGAGGAGGAGAAAGACATCCCAGGGAATGAGCAGCAAGTGCTTGCACAAACCTTTCTTTCAGTTCAAGTGAGTAAAGTGAGATAAATGGTCAAACTGCAGACATACTGTATGCACCAGGAGCCAAAAGCTGCTCCCCAGATTGGCAGCTCCAGAAACCATCAGCACCGGATCCTCTCAGCAATTACCAATTTGGAAATGTCCTTCCATTGATTGTGATGGACATAAACCAGCTGAGCCTCAATAGTGAGAGAACAGAGGGAGGAAGAGCCAGACAGCAGGACACAAAGAGCACCAAACACTGGGACCAGCTGCAGCCTTCAGGTCACACTTCCATGTCAACAAAAAAATGTTATTTAATATTTTTCAAATACTGAAGTAATTCATCACAAGGTATAAGTGGATCTATAACGTCTGAGATTGCTGGTTGAAGATTAACTGCATGTATCAAATTTCCAGTGCAGCAACTTAAATGGGAAACAAAATAGCCTGAACCTCACAGGCAAGGCACTTATTCATTCTCTGCAGTGTAAAGGTTCCCATGCTAGCCAGCCTCAGCCATGTCGTTTAGGAAGTCTTCATGCCAGAACATTTGTATGCATGAAGGATGGTACTAAAGCAGGACAGTGCCAGCCTGTCGGAATTCAGCTGATGTGAGAGTCTGATCAAATGTACGCAGCTGCCTTCATCCAATCTAGAGCCTGTATAGGACAAAATTACTGTGAATCACCAACTGAGATGGGAAGAGCTTGATTATTGTTTAAACATAGAGACAAACTGGCAATGAATGGATCACTACTGGAGGGTGCCTCTAAAAATATCTCCTTTCTCCTACAGAGAGTCCTCAAATGGACACCAGGCTCTGCGCTTGTCAGAGGGGGCACTTCCAGAGAGGCAGTCACAGCAAGCTGCCTGCACTCACACACTGCACTTGCTTCACACAGCTTCAAGATTTTATAACAGAACAAAGACCTGTAAAGTACACAGCACAAAGTCCCTCATGAACTTTATAGAGAGGTAGAATTGTGCCACATATACCAAAATGTAGATGAAAACAAAAGAGTTTGGAAGTGACTTTCAATTTCTCATTTATTATTTTTTAGCACATCTAATTCAATCTGTATCTGTGTCAATTGTATCTAAAAAAACCTAATAAATAATAATTCAACACAGAGTCATCCAGCAAAGCCTGTGGCTGACATTTCTGTTCCTCAACTTCTGACTGTCTGCATCACAGTTGGGCTCCAGCACTGCCGACTTTGCCTCAAGTCAAGAGCAATGCTCAGGTGTGCGACTGTGGAGTAAAACAGTTGTGACAGGAACTGTCCCCTGTATTGTCCCTTCAGAACAGTCACTTCCTGGGAACACTGATTAAATGCAGCACTTATATGCCACACAGTACCAGCTCTTCTATTGGACCTCAGGAATGGGTTCATGTGCCCTACTTCAGGGGTCAAAATCTTAGATGGACAAGTGTAAATATAGTAAACAGAAAGGGGGTGGGGGGGGCGGGGGGGGGAATCCCTCAGCATTTAAGCAAAACCTCTCATCCTCTCATCTGACCCCAAAAAAAGATTATTTTCTCCACCAATGTTCCTTCAACTAATTTTAAAATAATTATTTTCTACTGACAGTTTAAAAGTCTGGTACAGTTTTTTCCTCTATACACATCCAGTCAGCTGTAAAAGCACCTCCAGAATAATTTGCTTAGAATGAAGAGGGAGTAGGACATGCCTGTTCTGGTTTTCTTTCTCAATATTTTTTACTATTTTTAACAGCTCTCTCACTTTTCCGAAAGCAGTACCAAGGCTTGTCAATACACATCTATCTGAAACTGAAACCCTAACAAGCAAGAACGGATGGTTACGTAGCCAGCAAAATTTCAGGTTCCCTACTGATAAAATTCCATCTTTCAACAGCTCTTTTAAGAGTTACCTTTCCACTGGAGTGAAGGAGAGGTGGCAAAGAACCTTCCCTGATGTGTCAAACAAATCAACTTCACTTGCAATACGGTTTGTTTTAATTCAGTTTCATGCAAATTTGAAGTAAGCATGCCCCTTTTTTTCTAAGAAACCGTCAGCATTGTTCTGCGTTTTTATACTACCCATTACAGTTAATAGCATTCTCTCAGGGTGCCCAACTGTACTGAGCAGAAACCAGTTCAAACTCAGCACAGACAAATTCTGCCCTAGAAGTCAGATATATTAATTAGTTAATAAATGAAGATCTGAAGGAACAAGCTTGACAAGAAATTTCTGAGTGATGTTGTCAAGATAGGGACTCATGTCAGCATGATCCCAGCAAGAGAAACACCATCAGGGAGAGAGAAAATTCCCTGTCTAACATGCAGGGATTTGCTATAGCCAAGGCTTTCAGAACAGCAAGAGAGGAGCGAAGCAAAGCAGAACTTTGTCCTGCCTAAAAAAGATGTGAACTTCTGAATATTAATTAAAAATTTAAAAAAAAAAAAAAAAAGGATGACTCACAATTGATGAAATCAATTTCCTTTATCAGGGATGGAGGTCTCACAATTAGCAAAGCTTAGGGCAATTACAGGACTGTCTTCCCTTTGAGGTTTTGTGGGTTTGTTTAGGCAATACTTTACATTACTGCATTACTCCTGGGCTTTTCAGCCTGAAATTATTTTCTGGCTATATGCTGAGATTATTCAAGCTGATCCATGAAGCCTGACCAGAGAAGTTTCTGCACAGTCAAGGGGATGCACTGGGGAGAGGGCCCCCCAGGATGAAGGCGCTGGAGATGCTATGGTACCAAGTGATAGTGGAGGAAGCTATCTCCTACCCAGGAAAACGCACCAGATGAAAGAAATGGATTAACCCTTGAATTAAAAAAGGCAAGAGGAGATTTTTAATTGACAAACAAAATTAAGAAGGAATTTATTTTAACACCCCTGACTTGTGAGAATGCAGAACAGCACTGCACAGAATCAGCAACAGCTCTAAAAAAGGTAGGAAAACCTAACTTGGGGAAACACGTTGCAAGATTTGGTACTGTCCTTCCTGTTCAAGCTTTCCCATGAAAAAAAAAAACCAAACCAAAACCAAAACAAAAAATCAACAAAAAGCCAACACAAGTTGATCTTAATTTGTGTGGGTTCTTTGAAAGAAAAAAGGATAAACAGGTGATGTGTTATTCTATGTAATTCACATATTTCACCAGTCTGAAATATGTAACATTAACTGTGCTTTTTTTGTTGGTGATGTGTCCTTACAGCATCACCTCAGAGGTGAACCATGCTGTGCACCCACGTCACAGGAGCCAGTCCTGTGTGTCCCTGCACACACACACCCCTCCTCCCCATTTCTAGTCAAATTAAGCACAACTGGAAAAAATGTCTGAAGAGGACCCACAATTGCAGGGCTGATATGTCCTTTTTTGTAGTGAGGCAGCATGTTGATGGGAATCTTACCCAGGCATACCCATGCTCAGCTCCACCAGATTCTACCATTTCTAAACCCACTACAGAAGCTGTGAAGCCAGGTCTTTAATTCAAAGCTGAATGATTCTCCTTCCTTCCTCTTGAGATATGGACTGGAAGGACTGTCCACTTCTAACCAATAACATAGTATTGAAGACTCAGTTCTGGTCTTTGGGAAGTGGAGGAGTGCAGGAGCAAAAGGAGAGGATGCTCTGCCTTGCTTAGCGTGTTCAGTCCATGCCACTGTCAAAACTGCACAAATGGAGACACAGGTGAGCCCAGTTCACTAGGCAAGTAGTCAGGATATGCCTGTATGGGGTGATACAGTGTCCAAACACCTGCCTTTCCTTATGAATTCACACCACAGCCTTTTTGGTTTCTTGTCCCCAAAAGAAAATATGTGAATAAAAGACTTCCTTTTTCTACAGAGTGTTAAAAATATAAGCACATGAAAGACAAAAGTTGCTTGGACCCCATAACAAGGGAATCATCCTTCTAAGTGCCAAAATGTGTGTACAAATGCATTTGAAGAGAAAACTTAATATGCTCAGTTCTTTAAAAAGGTTAGATCCTTCCCTGTGCTGATTTTTTTTTTTTTAAGTCGTTAAAAAAACAATAACCTGCCCTTCACCACCACCAGCCTCACACTCTTATCCAGAGGCTTCACATCGTGCCCAACTAATCAAAGTGTTGTGTTATGATTGCCATGGAGACTGCAATCCAACAGCTGCCTGGACATTTCATCTTCAGCTGCTTTCAAAATGCTGTATTTTTGCCAAGGAAAACTCTTCACTATTATTAATTTTTGACTACACTCTGTTCTCTCCACAACAAAAGAAACATTTAGGAAAAAATCACTGGAAACCACCTCAGCTCTAACAATGTATTTTGCTAATTGCTTTGTTCTCCTCTCAAGCAATTTTAAATGTTTCTGAGGCTTTAAAATAAAAAGTCTATGCTTTATTTTACAGATCAACTGATAATTGTGCACTATGTTGCTGGGTCACCACAGGTGGTCAGGAGCAACCTCTAGCCCCTGGGTGCAACAGCAGCTGCCCAGCCTCCCTAAAGAGATACACCAAACCCATCCTCACCCTCCAAGCCACCCAAATACAGCCATCCCACTGTGTTTGTCTCCCACCTGTGCTGCTCAGTCTCCCTCTAGTCCTTTCAACTCCATGCATACTTCTCCCGGAACTTTGAGGCTGCTGCTACTTCTCCTGTCTCTCAAGGAGGTGAGGAGATAAGATGGTAGAGAATACAACTAAACATGTCTATTTCTTCCTACCCTAAAAGAGGGGAGGTTGTGCATGTGAAGTATCTGGCTGGTGTGGAAGCCTCCAGGAAAGGTTTTGGGGAAGCCAAAGAGGATACAGAGGTGGAAGACCATGATCTCCCACTTGTGACATAGCCATAGGGTTTAGCATCTGAAATGGCTACATTTCATGTACAGACAGGCATAAGAAAGCACCATACGGATTTTAAAGACATACAGAAGAGCTCTGCTAACTGATGATTCATTTCACTGCTATTCATTTCACAAACATGCATTTTTTAATTTACTAAGCTGGTCGCCCCCTTGCTTTTCCAAAGGAGGGAAGGTCATAGCTTTTCTTTGAGCAGCCTGGGACATATAAGAGAGAACCTTCTCCACAGCCTGTCAAAGCACTTTCCCCCAAAGATGCTTTCCTATCCTAGCCTGCACTCAGCGATGTCTCAAATGGACTGGTGCCAGGAAGGTGTGGTGGAGACATGCTGGGGCATGGAGATGTGCACAGGACATATTGAAAAGGGATTGATTCAAAATCCCAGTAGATTGGATCACCTGCAGCTTGGCCAAGGTAGGAGACACATGATATGGGTGTGTGTGTGGGTGTGTGTGTGTCTGCGTGTGCATGTGCGTGTGTTTGTGTTTGTGTTTCTATTTGTGTTTCTGTTTGTGTGTTTCTGTTTGTTGAAAGGATTTTGATACAGTAAGAATAAGGTAAAAACTCTGAACCATTTTGGCTGAGAATGAGTAAGGTTTAAATTAAATTTTCAAACCACGTTTTAACAATTTTTCTTTAATTATAAGATTAAAAACCTTTATCTGAAAAGCATGTATGCTTAACAGGAGGAAGAAGAAAAACACCTTCAGAAGCAGTTAGCTTCCGGTCTTATGTTTTTAAAGTTGAGCTGATGGCTCACAGAACGGATCTCAAATATGCATGTATATAATCCCCACAGCTAAAAGTCATCTATTTTAAAAGACAAGTGTTTGCTCACCCGAGGAACATTGTACTCAAGCTTCAGACTTTGTAATCCATATGGATTTCATCAACTTGTTTGCCAGAAATTTTAGAAAAACAAACTTTAGTCATGTTCCTTAAAAAAATGTATCCACTTCATGGTCTGCACAAAAAGAAATACAACTTCATTAAAAAAAAAAAAAAAATCCCAGAGCATTCCTGGAACTGGAAGGTCAGAGAGCCAAAATAACAGATCCATTTATTATGAGAAATTAGTGACTTGCAGTGGCATCATTGTCAGCACTGGAAGTACGTGGTTCCAGCTTAGAAAGTGATTTATTGTCACATCCCATAAAGGACCCCCAAATATGAAGTGCTTTCCCAGGTGCTTCTAGAACCAGGTACTGCCACTGCTCGAGAGCAGCATTTTGCCATTTTGGGGTGTATAATCTACTAGAAGAACATGTTCCTGAAGACTTCGTTTGAGGAGCTAAAGTTAGATGAGATGAGACCTATTCCATATTACCCTGTAACCTGCCTTGGTATATTCACTTGTGTGTAAAGAATTTAGTTGTATAACCCTAGGTTTGGTTTTCCAAGTTTGATAACCACCTGTGGACCTCTACATAATTTTAGAGTATTTTGTTTTCTGTATCACAAAGAACTGGCAGTTTCTGCAAGATGTGTTAATATACATTGGTGCTGCAAACAGAGGCATTTATCTCAAATGAAACTTGCTTTAAAAGTACAGTCTAATGCAGGAAATATAAATTCTGATTCATTCTTAAAGCAAATAATAATGCAGATTAATCTCTATACTGCCCAAATTTAAATAGACAGCCTAAAATGAATGCAATACAAATCTTTATGGTTGCAGCATTATAGTATGGTATCTCACCAGCTTTTAAAAAAAGCTGTATTTCTGCTCCACAAGAGGTTTGTTACATTGAGTTAATGTTGCATTAGAACCCTTTCAGTAAGTCAAATCACATTACTCACTCATATAACATTCTTGGCAAGCATCAAAAAATATTTTTAATATTTAGGAACTGCAAGATTGAGCCAGACAGTGATCTGATGTTTAAAACAGTACTAGGCACCTTGGGTCAAAATTGCAGCAGAGGGGGAAAAAAAAAAAAGAAACCAAAACTATTTACGTTCCTAAGTCAAAAGGCACCTACTATTGGAAAATGTTTCTATATACCCCTGCATCCTGAACAGAGTAAAATAGGTTAGCCTTTTCTTCACATTACTGTGAAAAATAACTTGTGAGACCACAACTATTCTTTAAACAATACTGAGAAAAAAATCCATAGCTGATCTGTTCTTAGAAAATGAACCTGATCTATTTTAATAGTGCATGCGGGACCTGCAGAGCCTAGCACTGGCAAGGAGGGAGGGGCTGTCCCCTTCTGTCCCCAGCTGCAAGGGCCTCAGCAGCATTTCCTCCATCCCTTTCTCAGCAGCGTAAAGGGACCAAATCACATGAGCAAATCCATGGTTACCCCTGTTTAGCATTCAGGCAATGACACTTGGCTTGCTTTTCTCACGGCAACAACCTCCCTCCGATGCATTCAATCTCTTGGCTGTCCACCTTTCAACGAGTCCTCAGGTGGCTCATGCACAGACACTAAGAAAGGGAAAAGTCTTGCATGTGATGGGTTAATATTTATGCCGATGATGACTGTAGATGTTTACTTTTTAAACAAATGCCTGATATACAGTGCAACTGGCTGAGTGCACAGCCAAAAACGGACCACAGGAAATCTCTCTGACAGCCAGGATGGCAGAATTGTTAGCATGGGTCTGCATTACAGTTTTGTTTTGGGTTTTTTTAATTAAAAAAAAAAAAAAAGGTTCTGAGATCTCAAGAAAAGCGGATGTTACAGAAAAAACCAAAACCACAAATGGCAGTTTCTTAGAAGAGACATCTATGAATAGCACAGGCATAAATAACTTTTTCCATTTTATCTGAAAGATTTTTCTGTCTTTTCACCCCAGTTTATTTCAGCGGAAGTAAAGACGACTCTGTAATACTAAGCAAATAAACCAGCCTAATATAAATTGTTCGCTAGAGATAAGAAAGCACACTGAGTTATTTATTGCTGTATTTTTATATTTTGTTTCTGCTCTCTTTGATCTGTGCTAACACAGGCATTAAACTGACAGCTTAGGGTCACAATATGCACCAGGATATTGAAAGGCAGTCATGTATAAGGGAGTATGAAATTGTTCATTTAGAGAAAGTTACAAGTTTTTAAACTTTGATTTTAAAATAATTTATTATTATTATTATTATTAATATTATTATTATTATTAATCAGATATAATATTAATATATGCTTATATTACTATTATATTTCTTTATTAATTATTAATAAATCAGTTCTCCAAGATCTTGCTTCACCCATAAAGACAAAATGTTTATTAGCTTTTAAAAAAAAATTAGATAGAGGAACTGTGTGTGCTCCTGGTTTTTTAAGGTGTAAACATCTGCAGCAGATACCAGGGTTGATTCTGCTTCCAGTTACAGTGGTGTAACAAGAGTTGCTCCACAGACGGCAGAGGAATTTCAGCAGTAAATGAAAAAAGAATAAGGCTCATTGTGCTTTTAATTTTGTTTCATGTAGGCAAGAGGGGAGAAAATTGATTTTAGTCCCAGCCTTTTTTTTCTCATACATGTCACTGATGCATTTTCAACCCTTGGAGAATTGGTGAATGTGGGAATACAGACTCTAATACAAAACACTTGGCCTGTTTTCAGTTCCTAACACATACTCCAGAGTTCATGTTATGGTTATCAGAAAGAATCTATGAAAAATGAAGCTGCACACAACTGCAGACCATCAGCATGGCTTAACCCCGTCAGGCGGGGATGAAGCAGGAAGTGCTTTGTGACACTGACTGGCAGAAATACAAACTGATGAAGAAAACACACGGCAGGAAAGAGGGTCTTAGATGGTGAGTTAGAGCTGGGGACATTAACTACAACTATACTCTGGCAGGGCCAAGATCAGAGGAGCTTGACATACTTGTTAAAGGTTTCATCAAAAGGATTAGTTCCAGCAGCTTTTTTTAACCTTTCCTACAACACAATTTACCCAAAGGTGGCCGAGGGCAACAAGAGCTGCCCTGTGAGATAACATTTTTAATTGTACAAATGCCATTCTTGATGTCATAATCCCGAGGTTAATGCAGTTGCAGGTCCTGAACAGATGTGGTGTAGGCTGCCCTGTCACCATGCAGGCAGTGAAAATGGCCACAGACCAGAGAGAGGTTTAGCACTACTGCCCAGAGTGCTTTCCTACACTTTCCCTATGTACTTTTGCACTGTATTAAATGGTCTCTGCCCATACGTAAAGCAAGCAAAAAACCAAAAATGTTGTTAATTCAATGTGTTACCAAGAATCAACAGTCAAGTATAGCCCCTGCCTAATGGCACAACTTATAGACAGGCAAAGATGATCCGTGAATGAGCAAAAGAAAGAAAAAGGGGAAGAGCCCAGAAAAAATCTCGATCCCACCGTGGTAAATATAACACCTTGTTGTACTTTAGCAGTGCTGATTAGTTAGGAATAAATTTCAAAAGGAGAACCCTGACATCTTCTTTAAATTCAAATACACCTGCTAGATTTTAGCAGAGACCACATTTTGCACATATGGGAAGAATTTTTTGATGGGTTTCTGGATGAGGCATTCTCTTCCTCCTCAAAAAAAAGAAAACCCAAACATTTCTTAAAAGAAATGTTCATACCACACAGTTCAAAGAGAAAAGTTTTCTTCATTTTTTGAACAGAGAAAATAGTTTATTCCATGTGCTAAGCTGCTCCCCATATCCCAAGTTCACAAACAGAAATACATGCCTTGTTGATGCAGCACAAGATTGTGAAGATTGCAGATCAGTTAAATAATGGAACTGAATATGGGCAAATTTTATGTGGGACCAGTTTAAATATTTCTGCACAACACTTCAAATCTTTGCAGCATGGTACAGAGTAGTTCAGAGACATTCATTCACAATGGGGAGGGAATGGGTGAAAAGCAGCAAATGAAGACAGTCTCTAATAAAGGGCAACCCCTTTTTTGTGTCAAAATTTGGGTTGTGTGCCACTAGGAGGTGCAGCAAGTTGGGTCACTCTCATATAGGCTTTAGAAAAGCTAGAGAAAATCAACAATAGGTCATATTCTTGTTTTGTATGTCATGTCCCTACAAAAGAGGACTTGCCAGCAATTGATTCAGCATCTTCTGAAGCCCTTAGAGCTCAATTATCAGGGGTAACTCGATGCATCACAAGATTGAAGGGTATCCTTCCAGGGATGCACATTTCTCTGCTAAGGACCACAATCTTGTATCTCAGATATGCCTGAGGATCATTGGAATGATGCTTTGATTGTCAGAAATATGATTCAAATTTTGGACTTCTGGGTTATTAAATCCTCTCTTGAACCATTTCACTTCTACATACCAGTTCAACCTTATGTGTCCATAATTCAGTGAGGTACTAATGCAGTTTATTCTTACAAGGCATTGCACAGAATACATCTGTTTATGCAAGCGTGTCTTCATGGTCATTAGGGCTAAAATTGCCACACAAATCCCATCCTGAACTGCTCTGCATTGCTACACCTTGCAGTATTTGGCAAGGAAAGCCCAGCCTTTGCAAAAGATATGTAAAAGGAGGATTATTCTTTCTGAATACTGGATAAGATGGGAATAAAGACAGAAATGATCATACAAGAAAAGAATTACTTAGTGCAGTAGAGCAAATTTATTCAAGAAAACGGATGGAATTGCAAAGGGAGGGCATTATTTCAAGTAGGATTTGGAGGAAGGCTAACAGGTGCTGGAGAGCACTCAGGTCAGATGAAGACATCTGCTAGAGATGTCAAGAGCACAAAGGTAACTCTGTGTCTGGGAGTAGAGGATAGGATAAAATTGACAACAGAACAGGAAATGTGGAAGACTGGGACTGCAGAGGTACATCCCAGCAAAGAAACAGGGTGTCAGATGGCAGAGTAAAATACAAACAGACACACAAAAACTGTGAATGCAGACACTTGTGAGGAGCCTGGGGAAAAAAAAAAAATTTAAAAAAGAAACAGGTGCACTAGTAGGCTGGATGGCTGGCACAGAGGGATGATGATAACCTAAAAGCATTTCTGAAATGTGACAGGGTAGTAATATTAAGGCAGAATATCCTTCCATCAGTGAATGTAATAAATGAATGAGATGTCTTTTGAGATGTTTTCAAGCTCCTATACATGCTGTAGACTTGATTCTAAATGCAAGCTGATCTACTTGCTACATTGCATAGGATTTCTGATAGGATGTTTTCAATGATCCTGTGACTAAAATATAGAAATGAACCAGTATAACACATAAGCAGATCAGCTTGCACAGATGAAGCAATTTATATCAGCAATTCTGTGAGCTTTTAAGTCACTGAAAGCTGATCTTTTTCCTTTAACAAATGTGACTACATTTAGTCAACTTACAGTAAAATACTGAAACATGTGTATTCATACATTTAAATGAGTGAAAAAAGAGTCAAAAAATAAACTGCCAGAGCTTTTATACAATATATCTTTGTTTAGCACAAACACACAGAACCCTTTCAGTTGATTACATGTTTGATCATCAATATCCTGTCTTTTGCAAACAAGTACTCATAAGTAAGAAAATCAGATAAGGCGGTTCTGAGTATGGAAGTTTTCAGCTACTTTCAGTTTACTTATTTAGGTTATTTACATTATCCATGTGTTGGAGTTCATCTTTCTTACAACAAGACTTTCAAAAATAACCAGTGTGATGAACTTCAATGAATTGCAATAAACAGAGCCAACAGAGTAAACTGAAAGTAAACACGTAGGACCAGTAGTAGTATCATGTTATACAACAGGATTTATGAAATAGATCTCATCAAAACACTTGATTAGTTTCAAAACCATCTATTTCTAGGACATGTGCAAATATGTGCAAACACACTGTCTACAAGAGAATTGCTTTTATGATACTTGAGCACAGCTTTGCTACTGATTTCTTTGCAAATAAAGGTTCATAAGAGAAGAATCCATTTCCACTTATTCTGTGGCAAAAGCCCCATTTGTAGTAGTGGTACAAGACAAGGTGCCTGCCCAAACACTCCCAAGGTGTCCCTGACACCCTTCCCAACCTACAAGCAGGGGTACCTCCCTTCTGTGGGTGATTCTTGTTCCTTCTGCTGTCTGCACAGGCAAAGGAACAGTGCTTTCAACCATAGACACTTCTTGTGATTTCTGGTGCACTCAGGCTCCAGGTTTTGAGTCTGAACCACAGTATGCATACCTCCATGTGAAATTCATGGCTAAGAACTGTCTCTTGGATGACTGCTATTAAACCAGCCATTTCTCACAAGTGGCAGTCAAAAGACAAAAGAAAGGCCACATATTTCTGACACATACAGAGAATACTCTGCTGGCCTTTATGACAAAAAATGCAGCAAGGTTTATCCAGCTCTGGGAGTCGTTTCACTGATGGGCCCATGATCAGCAGTAAGCGTTTCTTTGGAACCTCAAATTTAGTGTTTCAATTTCCGAAGTAGTGCCTAAACCACAGTATATCATAGGTATTTCCTTAAAGCTAGCTGGGCTATTCCACTCTATACTGACTTCTGTGGATCCATTTTCTGGCCCTTTCTCTCCTTCTGGTTTGCTTTCACTACTGACAGAAACACAGATTCCTCTAATCTAATGTCAGCAGGCAGAAAGATGAATGTGTAATCCAAGCTGACCCTCTCAGCTCCCTCTACAGTAAGCAGAAAGGAATTGGTGTTTTCAGATGGAACCACAGCCCTTACCACAACAGCCCCATCTTAAATGCCAGGCTGGATCCACTTTTAAAAGAAACTTATAAAATAAAAAAGATAAAAGGAAATTGTGAAATATGGTACCACTTAGATATTTTCCCAGTTTCTACTCAACAACATAAAGAGGTTTTTGAATGCTTTACCTAAATCTTTAACACCAAGTGGATGTAAATCAGTTGGTTCCTGTGACTGTAGAATCTGAATACATTTTCTTCCAGCTCAAGGCTATATAAGGCTTCCCAGTCCCAAACAATGAATATTAGAAATGGCAAGAGCCTCTGCAACTCAGAGCCAAGCACTGACAATGTTTGAAGTTAAGCTAAAAATACAGCCCCTGTCCAGATCCCAAACAAGGCAGCAACAAATGCAGATGGTTAAAAGGGATAGAGTGGCAGGGATGTACGAACAACCAAGACAGAACATTATGCATACCCTGCTTCTTTCTCATGCTGACTGCTACTTCCTTTCCTCATATTTCCTGGAATTTCTTACAATTTTTAGCTATTCTACATTCATCCTGAAAGAAGTTTTACTAAGTTCACAAATTCATATCTGACTGGGCCTGGTTGCCTTTTTCCAGGCTGTGTCATGTAACTCATTAACTCAAATGGCTTTACATCAGTCCTTGTTTAGTAACACAGTGCCAATTCAGGTTTCTGTTACAACTCCTTATTCACACATTTTTAGAACTGGGCAAAATGTTCCCCCGTGTCCAGAGCCATCAGAGCAGTCACTCCCCAGTTCTTTGTGAGACAGACTCCTGCTTTGACTCTCCTTCCTCTACAGAAGCAGTAGGAAGGAGATTTCAATGCCCAGAGATCAGTATTTGGAAAGGCATTCTGTAAATTTGGAGCAAGTCCATCTTTCTTCAACTGATCTTGTTTCTTTATATAAACTAAACCAATCCTTGTTTAACCTCTTATTCACAAACCTCTAATGGTAGATTTCCATAGCCTCTAATCTAGTTTAGCATTTAGTCACATGTCAGAAAGGCCTTTGGCCAAAATCATTTCCACTCTAGTTTAACAAAATTATTGAAATTTTTAATTTTCCCAATGGACCTGAAAAGAGGATTAACTTCCTCCTTTTGGAGGTTAAATTTAAATGCTATAATCCCTTTCCCCTCTTCAATTGCATCTTCTCATGTTATGTTGAGAATCAGTAAATAGTTGTAGCAAGTAAACACATGTAAAGACAGAAGCACCTTTCAGCATTTAAAGAAGTCCCACGTGTGGTTTTGTGCTGTGGAATGTTTTCTTTCAAGTGTCTCTGTATTAACCTGGTCATTGTCTGGGCACCTTGACTTTCAGTTGACAACATTGGTTTCCTCATGGTAGGATACAACTTGTCTAAATATTAAGCATCTAACATATAGTTAGCTGGCCTAAACATACTGCTTGGGCTACCACTGAATGAAGGAGGGAAGAATCCCTGGAGAGAGAGAACAATCCTTATTTCAGACCATTCCTCTTGAGTGGAATGACTCCATCACCCCTGACCACAGAGGAGTCTTAAAGGATGAGTTTAATTTGGAATGAGAGAGACTTTAAGGCTAGTAACCAACTCTGAGATCACAGATCATGCTTTGACATGTCTATTTCAGGAAGGGGAAAAAAAAAAAAAAGTGGTTTTCAAGTGCAGATTTTTCAGGAGACACAATAAGAAACATTTTACCACTTTTCAATTCATGTCCTCTATGGTGCTGTAGGATATCAGCAATACAGCCTGATCCTACCCAAAGTATGTTGGGGCCCCATCCTAAAAGAGTGTTTAAAGAGAGTTTAAACACTCTTTTTGCACAATTTTGCAAGCAGTGCACAAGTCCTGTAGCACTTGTGGAAATTCACATGGCCTGTATGGAAGCAAGGAATGTGGCACATTAAGTTACAGGAAAAACTTAGACAAAAACTCAGGCTTAAAAAGCCACAAAATAAACCTTTTAATTGGTTCTGGCTGGGTGAAGACCATAAGGTTAGAAAATATTTGGCTGTACTGGTACATAGCTTGCTTCTTATGGTCAACAACAACAACAACAAAAAAAAAGAAAAGCAGCTCAGCTCTTTCCAAGCTGAAGAGAATGGTGGCAGGGAGGATATTTTCCCTGCTGATGTACAGATACACTTCCTGGCACTGCACCCTGCAATTTAATTTAGTGTGAAACTCTGCCTTAAAGCATGCATCTATCTCTGAATAAAGACCAGGGGATATGGTTTTGTAGCAACACCGAGAGTTTCTTTTTTTTTTTTTTTTTTTTTTTTTTTTCTTCTCAGTACTGAATGCAAAGAGGAAAAGGCAGGCAGATGCATGTCATAAATAAATCCCAAGCGAACAAAGAACAGATGTCCCGAGGAACTTGCTGTCTCAGTATTTGGAGCACAAAGAAATGAAGTAAGCACAGCCCTTCATAGAGGAAGTCCTTCACTTCCTCAAGAAGTTCAAACATGCCGAGAAAGCAAAACAATTTCACAAGGCCAGAATATACAGGCTTCTAATCCCATGAAAGTAGTATATGTTCTGCCACAAATCCAGAGTCAACAGAGCTTTCCTTTAACATAGGTACAGTATAGTTAAACCATGAGGCTAATACCAGTAAGGTTGTTATCACTTTGGAATTCTATTAGAAACTGTCAGAAGTTTTTTTGCAAGAATAAAGCAAAGATTAGGAAAAAAAATTCTCTTGGTTGCTCCTTTTTTCTCCCCTAGCTGATTTGATGCATTATAACATGGATGGATCTTAACATTCTTCAAATCTGGGCAACAACACACTGAAAATCCACATTTCTAAGCACTGTCTGCTTCAAAGCTCGGATTTATGATTATTCATATACTGTAAAAAACCTGTAAAATGAATGAAAAAAATACACTGAACTCACCATACATCACAAAGGAAGGTTATAGGATCTGCTTTATTTATTCTGCATTAAAAACAATAGTTTTATTTCCCTTTCAGTGAACCCCCTGAAAACAGACCTGTGAGTGATTGCAGAATTAGGGGTGTGGGGCAGAGCCAGACATGTCTGTGCTCCTGGGGCTGCTGCTGCCCAGCACAGGGGCTGTAGGCTGGCGGCAGCAGGGCCACGAGGAGACAGCTGGGGAGGAAGGAATTTGAAGGGAGAAACCGCTCCAAGCAGCACAACGCCGGCCACAAATATTTACTGATAAATGCTGCTGAAGTGATGATGGTCTAGGAACATAGGCAAGGAAGGTTCTGGAAGGAGATGTCATATCTTTTATTAGTCCTAACCACTGAGAAAAACATAAAGACAAGATTTCATGACCTAAAGCTGAAGCATTATATCTGGAAGCTGCCTAATTTTCCAGCACAATCAGTGTCTAAATAAAAGACATTGCCTCTCCCTGCACCTTTTGGTTCATACGTATTTCCAGATCAGTGTTTTTTGCTATTACCTTTTTAATTCAGCCTTCCAGAAAGCTGATGGGAAAATAAAAATTAAGGAGCCACTACTCACAAGTTGGAGGGAGATTCAAATAAATAAATAAATAGACTAAAAAGTTGTTATAAGCCTAAGAACCACATGGTCCTTGCCAGTTGCAGTTCTTGGACTCAGACATACACCTGTTTTGACAGCTCCCAATCTTGGTATGTGCTGAGGAAATAAAAAAGGAGAGAGGTGGTAGCTGGAGTTCCCTGTTTGCCTGTCATGGTGTCACAGCAATTGACAGACTGAAATACAGACAGAGCTGAATAGCTCTGAACATAGCTTTCAATTGTGGTGGGAGATGGCCAGAAAGGACAGTGGGGACATAGAATGTCCAGTACACAGCAGGGCCATGACTCCTCAAGGTATGAATTTGGCCCCAGTGCTACAGGCAGCATCTCTCCTTGCACCATATGTAGGGGGTCACTAGACTGTTGCTCATGCTTGTCCCACATCCCATTTTGGTCTTTTTCTTATCTTGCCTTCTCTCCTTGTCTGCTGGTGTGCTCCTCTCCACCTCCCTGCCCCAATGCACTGCCAGAAGCCCCTGTCCACATCTACTCTTGTCCTTCTGTCTCTTCCTTGGCACATCCACCCCAGAGCCTTGTTCGATCTTGCTCCAGCTATGGACAAGAGCTGTTAGGCCCATCCAGAGCTCCTCCCCAGCATGGCAGCAAACTGTCCTCAAGGCCCTGCTTCTGTGCCAAGAGACAGGGAAAGATGGCTTCCCATCTGCAGGGGACATCTCCTCCCAACCCCAGCTCTGGCTCATCGCTCAACCTCCCTGTGCATCACCAGTAGTGGGGAGAGGCTGCAACCAGCAAAGGGAGATTGAGACATATTAGACCTCAGACACCTACTTCCCATGTGGATGTTTTTTCCACACAGCTCAGATTTTCTCACAGACAAGGAGTCTCACACATCACCATGAGCAGGGAGCAGTGTGCTGCAGTGAGAAGCAGAAGCGGGGGATCACGGGAGCCAATTCCTTTCTCTGAGTGCAGGAGAAATGCAAGAGGCAGAAACATGCCTCAGTTTTGCAAAATGCCCAAGGAGAAACTCAAAGCATTCTGAAAAATCACACCATGTGACTCTGTCTTTCCCTTATTCAAGTCTCTGTATCATCTTCTCCCTATACACACACCTTCTTATGTGTTGTCACAGCTTAAATAATAGTATTTGTCCTACAAATGCCACACACAAAAGGTACAAATACTGTTTATTCTTAGAGCATGTTTTTATTTCTTCTGGTAGAATTGAAATATTTTTCTGCAATTAGATTTCAAAGGGTTAACTTACTATGATATGTAAAAAAAATAAAATAAAAGCTTACAGCTCCTGAGATAGTATCAGCCCATTAAACATAGGTAAGAATATGAGAGGGAAAGAGAAGGGAACAGATATTATATATGTAAGGAAAATTAAAACTCAGGATGTTGGGCGTGGGGGGAATGTTCTTTGAAGTACAAAAGTTCCATTGTTAATGTGGGACAAAACCTCCCCAGTATGGGACAGAGATAAAAAGGAGGGAGTTTCTAACAGATCAAGGTCAACCAAGATATATGAATAACATAAATGCTATTAATCTCGTACAGCATGAATCAGAGAATTGCAGCAGGGTATAGCTGTGTGGCAGAGTTCATGGCATGAGTGTTTTATGCCACTTTGTATTAGATAATGAGAGTATTCATTACAGACGCCTACACATCATCCAAACTGGCAGAGAGGGAGCTTTAAGGAGCTTGAGAGAACAAATCAAAGAGCTGGATCTAAAGCTCAGAAAGGTAATAGGGATGTTCAAATACTGCCCCAAGTTTAGATATTTCCAGGCATCCATACAATCTGACTCTGCAGGAAATAGCGTGAGAAAGAAGCTCTTGCTCGGACAGCTTGCTGCTTATTATTTATCATGCTGCCTCTGTCATAACAGCTGATTTTACCAATTAAAGAAAAAAAAAATCATAGAGCAGTACAGGAGAACACTACACCAGAAAAGGTCTTCCTTGCCTTTTTTTTTTTT
>VWZN01010509.1:4699-29837 GCA_013396955.1 Regulus satrapa | reverse complement strand
TTTTTTTTTTTTTCCCTCATGGTTCCAAATTCAGAGACACAAAGAGAATCAATTTTCATCTTGGAGGGCCTAATCTAAACATTGTTGGGAAGCAAGGGACTGAGCCATACTGGAGTCAAAAAAGTACATAACCAGATGTAATTCCAATTTCACATGTTGCATTTCCACACATTTTAGTCCCCTGGAATTCCAGAGCCACATGTGTTCCACAGGAGAAGTTTAAAGAATAATTTATCTTGGGAAGGAAGGAAATGGAAATGTATACATGTGTGTATATAATTTTGACAACAATCTGCAACCAGATTTTTTTCAGTGGTTTGCACTTCAATTTATTTATTCCAAACAAACATTTTAACTCAATGGCATGGATCAATGTAGCATGTTTTTCCTGATTGTTATGCTTTCATATTTTTTAAATAAAGCTGAAATACAGTTGGGACCAAATTAAAATTCCAAAACCGACTAATTCTTTCTCCCTGAGGTTAGCAGGGTTTTCTCAGCATGAACCTAGACTTGCATTCAATTCCACATTTTGGTGCCATGCAATCAATGGAAAAGGGCAAGCCCCGTAATGGGGCCGGCTCTGCACAATGAGCACATCCAAACTTAAAAAAAGAGAATTTCAAAGAAGGGCTGGTCGTTTGTATGCAGTAACATCTTGAGGTTGCACTGCATTTGGAGTTCTTCTGCAGCAATATAGATATAGATATAGATATAGATATAGATATAGATGTATATACATTTATATTTATACATGCTCTGTGTGTGTATGTATGCACTACCCGTGCATATACATGTGCACTGTGCATGTATACCCATACAATACACACTGCTTCTCTACCTGATCTTTAGGGATACGTTGTTTGAGCTTAGTGAAGGGAAGCTGGAGCAGGGGAGGGGGGAAGAGAAAGAGAAGAAAGAGCAGGAATGGTTCAAGATAAAACCCCCCTCAGGAAATATCCGAAGACTGCTCAAAGGCAATGCCAGTACTATGATCCAGCTAATTTACAAAATGGGCTTAAGCAGGACAAGAAGAATAATGGAAGATCAAAGGATAAGCAGAAGATGGGTTTCAAAACTCTCAGCAGAATTAACATTTTGTGTAGGGAAAATCAGGGGAAGGCAAGATTCAGTCAAGATTTAGACCACCAAATTCTCCTTGTGGCTACCTATATCCAAGTAGCCAAAGCATCCTGAAAGCCTGTAATGGACAGCAGCATTGAAGCCTGAGGATCCTACAGTCTCTCAGAGCCTCCCTGGTGAGCCTGGGAATTTCAAGAAGCCCTTGCCTTGAGCACAGTCCTCTCCATCTTCCACACGGGCTCTGCAAGCTGCTGCTTCACATCCTGCAGATGTTACCTCTACTACTGAATATAACAGACCTGAGATATTAAAATGCTCTTTCTCCTGAAAGAGGTGCTTGCTGCATCCAGGGTCCCTTCTGGGCATACCTCTTGTGGCCTTTGTGCACAATTTTAGTTCATCTGGTCAGAGCGTGGTGCCAGTAATGCTACAGTTGTGGGTTCAGTCCCTGTATGGGCCATTCACTAAAGACTTGGTCTCAATGATCCTTGTGGGTCACTTCCAGCTCAGAATATTCTGTGATTCTCTGAATGTCTCTGGAGAAAGTGATTCTGGCTTCACCTACAAAGCTTATATAGAGAGCCCATGGTGAAAAGAAGTATCTTGCCGCTGGAAGTACCTTGCCCTTCTCCCTGGGCACCTTACCCAGCAGGACAGGCCATCAAGAGTGTGAGTTGGAGGAGGAGGAGTTGGGGGGCAGAGAAAACTTTATTCTTCAGGCTTATTGTCAGGGCGTAAACCTGAGAATGGGGAATCAGAAATATCAGACCAATTTTCGAGTTGGTGCTTGTCTTGGATAAGACCCATCCCTAGTCTCCTTCCTTTTCCTAAAAATTCCTAGCTAAACCAAATAGGTACCCTCAGGGAGCTGCTGCTCATACAGAGCTGGGTTGGCCTAGTAAGGGGAAATTAAGGCAGCCTCTATTTCTGTAGAGGGAAGAAGCATCATGAGAAGAGGCACAATAAATGGCACATCCCCATGAAATATTGAAGTGTGTCACAGCATCTTCTTTCCAGATGTGGACAACAAAAATATGAATGCTTCACTTCTGACAGCCCCACAAAGCTGGAAAGGCAGCAGAGAACGGTTGAACACTCACTTCTGCCCCACCATACAGACACTCAGCCAGGGCACAAGAACAAACAAACAAAAAAATGGTAATAGTCATAGCTGCATAGTTACAGACTTGTGAATGTAACATTTGAGGGTTTTCAGTGTAATTACTACATTCCATTAATTTGGATTTTTGGAGACCAAAAAACACCTCTCTCAGAGGCTTTTACCTCATAGTTAAATATAGTGGTGAAGCAGTTAACATAGTTTTATGCATCACCGTGTTGGCATGGGGTTTTTATCTTCTATTGGCACCATTTTATCCCCGGAGACAATAGGAGATTGTTCTCGCTGTGTGTAAAAAAGATCTTGTCCTGGCAAGTAGGGTTTTCCCAGTCAACAAGTTTGGAATCCTTGGTACGGGAGAGGAAAAAGGCCGTGTTGGGACTGGCCTGCTAAGCACCTCCTCAGCGCAGCAATCACTGCGCCATTCACTGCTCACAGGGCTGCTGCAGCTCAGAGGCCCTGCCTGCAGCCCAAAGAGGCGGAGGACAGAGCACCAAACCCTCAACCCTGTGCAGTACTCTTATCACAAAGATGGAACAGAAGTCTAGATTCATCTTCTCTAGGCATAAAATACACTGTAACTGCTAGAAACTATGTGGAAAGAAGAAAATACGTGTGCTTAGAGACCTTTGTCTTTACTAAAATCCACAAAATCTGTATGAAAATAAATGTTCTGATTCCCTGACTTAAATGCCTTTGTATATCCCTAAAAATCTCACAGGATTTTCTTTTTAACTCACCTCTTCCTAGTTGTATAAATACTGCAATACCAAATTATGGCAGTCAGAGGTATTACGGATAAGAAGGTATTTGCATCAGAGATGTACATACAAGATTATGTGAGAATGGTAAAGTTTTATCTCCATCTTTAAATAAATATTATGCTTCATCCACACCCAAAGTCTTGAAAGAAAGCTGTTTTAGTGTAAACAATTAACTTCCTGGCCAATCATTCAATTTTTTTGATGACTTGCTGCTGAGAAATTCAGATTCTGTACTGTAGACTACACCTTACAAATTTTGATCAGTCAGATAATCCAACCCAAAATCACCCAGACACTGCAGTTTATTTGCAATCATACCACAACATTTGGCAGGCCTGGTACTTCAGTTGTTCTTATTTGCAGAGGCTATAAAGTCATTTAGTTGCTACCAGGTTTGACAGCAATTAGAAACATAGGCATGAGCGATGGCAGCCTCTGCTGTATATTTCATGAGTGCTCACAGCTCAACCCTTTTGCAAAACATGCCTCAGATCTCAGATTACACTGGAAAATAAAGTCTCTGATAGTCAGAGCTGCAGTCAGCTTTCAAAACGTTTTCCGAGCATAAAGCAGTGCAAAAATGATTACTTACCCAACCAAACCCCCGGGCTCTGCGATGATAGGAACCGCCCAGAAGGTCAGAGCTGAACTGAGATCCTACAGCCATGACTACTTTCCTACAGCCATGACTACTTTCCAGCTGAACTGAAATTCATCATCTTGTGGCAGACAGAAAATGAAAAGTTATCTCTTTGCCCTGCAGGGATCAACCTGCAGCAGCACTTCCCTCACTGCCTTTTCTCTGCAAGGCCCAGCAAGCTATAGATGTGTCAATAAATTCCTTGGGTTTTTTCCTTTTACTTAAGTCTTGAAAGTAAACCACTGAAAGAAATTAAAAGGCCTTTTTCCAAAGCAAAATGGGACTTGAAGAGCAGTGTTCTTAATGATGTTGAAACAAACCAAACTGTTTTGGGGCATACAGAATGCTCAAGGTACTGTGCTTCAGCATTATCTGCCAAATGAAGGCAGGAGTGCTTTTACTCGACAGCAAGCATGCTGGATTTGGGAGACACTGGTTCAGGATGTGGCATCCTTAGCAGTCATCTCATGGGAGAGAATCCTGCCTGCCCTGACAAAGCAGCCCTGTTCTGCCAAGCTCTGCTCCTGGAGTTGTTCCACTCCTTTGTATAAATAATTACTTAAATATACATTGAACAAAGAGAGATTACTTTAAGGCCTATCAGTTAGAGAACTCTGCTGGGAGGTAAAGCAAACCAGTAAATAATTCATTAATGATGTTGCTATTTCAGAGACCTAAGAAATTTTTATTGGCTAAGAAAAAAGTAATCATCAGGGACTGGGAAAATATCCCCCAGACACCTTGTCACTTGGGGGTGCTGTTTAGGCACGGCAAAACTGTCATGCTTCAAATGGATACGGATTTTAAAAAACCCCTTGTGGTAAAATGACAACTGCAGCTTCCCCGGCAGGTATTTTAGTGACACAATTTTTGGACAAAATGGAAAGTGGAGTTTGTTCCAGAGCCTTGAAAAGGCTCACATCTTAAAAGAAGAGAATTGCAACTAAGGTTTTCAAAGCAACTAAGGTCTGAGCTTAACTCAGACCACATCTTTAATAAATTAAATAAACTGCAGAGTTCCTGAACTAATTGTTTTAAATGCATCCTGCCTGCTTTATTTGGAAACTCTGGAGACTGAACAGGATACCTCTAGGTCCCACCAATGTCTGCTACTCTTTCTTTGCTCGCTGGCAGCCCAGGAAGAGGTAGAGAGACAGGTGGTCTGAGAGCAACTTAGACACCATAAAAATTAATAATAAGCACATACATTTTCTGAGATATAAGAAAGCAAGATGACCAAGATGCCTAGCAGTGCCACATTATAGTCCCCAAGCCTTGCTGAAGCAGGAACTGGCAAATGCAGCTTAATGAATCAAGTTATCAGGAATAATGACCACAGCTGTCATGGAACTTTCTGCCCACAATATTTTCAGCTTCAAACCACAGCAAAGAAAAGGAGGATGGCTAGCTCCATAGGTAAGCTAAGGCAACACAATGCACATTGTTAAATAATCCTGCTGCAGAAAGTGGTGACATGGTACCCTGAGGAGAGCTCCTTGTCCCACCTCTCCTGGACATGGAGAAGTCTCCCTCTGACTTCCAGAGCCTGAAAACTTTGCCATCTGTTCTCACTTGAGTAAAATTCTCGTTTTATATTTTCCATTTTTATTAAACTGTCTTTAAACAGAAGAGGCTTAACATGCAGGCAGTGCAACAGCCTATGATACAGTTAATTTCTCTCACTATCTAATGTTAACAACATATGGAGACTGGCCTGAGCTGCCAAAGACATAAATCTATCCTTGCCCCCTGGTTTGTTCACTGAATCTCAATGTTTTATTACTGCACATTCCTCCACAGGACTTCACCAGGTGGGGACCTTCCAGAGGAAAGAATTTCACTCTTCTCAAAGAAAAGACTCCTCTTCACCCCACCCCCAAGAACAGCCTACCTCCCACCAGTCTCCTTTCCCCCAAATCCGGATTCCTGTTTCCATTGATAAAGCACATTCCATTAACAAGACTTATTCATGTTTACAGTGTTATATAAATGTCTACAACATTTCTTTAATATTGTTTGACTTGTGGGTGACTTCAGAGCTCCTGATGGCATGGGGCATTAGTATCAGCTGTAGCAAAACCAGTGGCAGGCAGGTATTGTGCCAGCTTCCTCACCATTTTGCCAGCTGACCTCACTCCTGACACGCCAGTTGGCTGCTGTTCCCTTCCCATGCCAAACTCTGCAGTGGTTTTGAGATGCATACAAATAAACTATCCAACAGGCTGAATAAACCAATGCTTGAATTCAAGCCCCAGGATGAAGATATTTACACAAACCTTGAACTCTGTTGCAACCAAATTTGGGCATTTCAAGGACACTGGGTATCACTCTTGTAGCTTTATTACTTACTGTAGAAAAAGAGCAGATGAAATACTGGGGATGCAAACTGTAATGACAATTTTCTGCAAACGGGCTTACAGAGCAGCTCGCTGGAAAACCATGGAAAAGAGAGCAGTGCTGCAGCCTTGAAATGGGCATTTTCTTTCACTTTCCAAGTACACCTTCAAGACAAACATGGATGGTTTTGTCCTTCTCCTTGCACACAGCATTAAATGTTGCATTCTTAGGTATGTAGACATGAAAGATGGACTTTGCTTGCAATCAGCCTATGCATCTGATCTCTCACAAAGCCTAGATGTGAACAGTAAAGTGGAACCAAGCCCAAGATGTGAAACTCACATCTGCTTCAGGTGAAACCAGATGTTAAGTGATGTCTGCTTATTCTCCTCTTTATGCAACCTCTTTACAACATATGTAATGTACATATTTCATCTTCACTGTAGCAGTATTAATATCTTTCAAGTCTGTCAAAGATGGAGGACTAAGCTGTCATCAGTGCAGCCTATGAACTCCTTTCTGTTGAAGCAAAAGTTAAGTATTTGAAGTCAGCTGGTAGCATTTTCTTGAAAAAGTCTTTGCTAACTGCCTTTGGAACAAATTTGACCAGAGTTTCCTGTGGAAGTTAACTTAGCATTATTTTCATAAAAAATACCTGGCCTCATAACCTTGAGCAATAATTTTATTTTTTTTTTTTTCAGTATTTACTGGAATATCATATGATGAACTGGATTATTAATTATAAACTCCTGCCATATTGACTTGCATACTATGAACTCATCTGGATTTCAAAGAATGTGCAAAGTTATGTCTTCACTTTTTCAATCACTCATTAATTATTTTGCTTTGGATTAAGGGCATCTCCCCCAGTCCTAGTTCTTAATTGTATTTTCAGGAATACTACTACAAATAATTAATTTAATAATTAAATAACAATTTAATCCTAAATAATATCAGCATGCCAAAGGTATTACTTCAAGAAACTGTCTTTCCCTTTTATGGAGAAATTAATCCGGAGTTTGCATTTGGAGAAAAAAACCCAAACTGAGAGCAGCAGGTAGAGGAGGAGGAGGAGGAAGCATAAGGGTATGTTATGCCCCATCCAGACAGACACTGGGATCTCTCCTTGCAGAGCTTGACACACCAGATCCCAACCCACAGCTTTTTCAGTGCTCGGACGCACCTCACCTTTCATAAGCAGTGAAAGAAAGGACGCTGTACGGTGCAAACGTGACTTTATCACTATGTCAACAACAGTGTGGGCCCCAGCATTCAGCAAGAGATGTTTGCATTGGACCTGAGAAGTTTCTCATCAGCCGGGGCAGACAACACACATCACCCGTTTCACCACAAGGCCCCTGTTTGTTTTGGTGTCGATACAGCAAGGTGCAGAAATGCTGGTCCAGCTGCTGTATTTCTCAGCTGGCGAGTCCAGGTCAAGCTCTTGCTGCCTCAGTTAGGCCCCATGGAGAGGGAACAGGGAGGAGGGGGTAGCTGCAGGGCAGAGAGCCCAAGGAGCTGCCTCCTATCCACACTGTTTGCCAGTGTGGAAACGAGTCTCATAAATAGGTCACTCATTAAAACTTTATATAGCTGAATTCAGGAAGCCTCCTCTCACTAGAACAATAGCAAAAGGAAAAAAACCCAACAAAAGAGGTTTTTATTGAGCCTTCTGGGTGGGCACAACCACCAGGGATGAAGACAAAGCTCAGGTACAGCATTACCTCCCAGAGAACCAGAGAGCAACTGACTACATTTTTACGCTTGTGCCGAAAGTTCTGCCATCCTTTCCGTACCCCATTACGGAAAACCAAGGGAGAAAAAACATGACTGAAACATTAAACAAGTCACATTTTCTGTGTTTATCCTTAACCAAAAACATTGTTTGAGATTTTTTTTTAAATCAGAGAAAACCTCAGTCCCACAAAGAAAAGTGTCTCTTCTAAACTCGCCCACTCTTCAAGAGCAAGGGGACCACTTACAAAAGCAAAGGAAAGATTATGTGCTAATGCTGGCAGGATTTGAGGCCTTACAGCTTGTGAAACTGCCCAAAGGGATGGTCTCCCTGCCTGGGAAGGGCAAGTATATTTGGTAACACACCTTCCTTTCATGGTTGTTTGGACCCAAGGATATTTCCAGAGCTCTCTGAAACTTTTTTTCTGGGAAAACTGCCCTGCCAGAAGATGGGATGTAGAGTGGAGGTAGGAGTGGGCAGGCACTGCTATGTCACACAGAATGAAAATCAAGTATTAACATGCTCCTTCTGCTACCTACCTGGAAGTCACACAGTCAGAACATTTTAACTTGTACAGTGATGGTTAGGGTATGTTTGAGCTTACAAGTGGTAGACTCTCCCATTCCCCATTTTGGATCACTTCTCATTTGATGTAACAGATAAAAACATTAAGGCTTAACCTTTCAAATCACAAGAAAATCTTGCTTATTTTGGAGCAACAGGCTCAGTTTTCCAGAGCTGACAGAAGGAGTCTCCATTACTTCTTAAACAATATGCACGTTTTTCTTAGGTTTTACCTAATTGAGCTTGCAGCAAAGTAAATTTGCTGTGCCATGAAAAGAGGTTTTAAGGTCATGTCCACATTGCTCAATAAAGGAGTTGTAGATTGAAAGCAAGCACTGGAGCCCCATCTTCTGCACAGAGGAGTTGTTAGGTCATTCTTTGGTGCTATTTTGGACTGCTCTGAGTAAGTTCTCTCCCCCTTGACTGGACTTTGATGCAGTTCAGACACAAAATTATTCTAGAGGAGGCTCCCAACAGGCAGTATGACTAAGACTGCACCAGGCTGGACTATCTTTCCTCTTCTACTGTCTCAATCCTTCAAACACTATCTCAAAAGTCCTAGGGCAATTCAGCATTATATGTATACACAGCATGGATGCAGTCAGTCTGCTGCAGGCCTGCTGTATCTGTAGAAATGCAAGCTGTTCTGCACCACTACCCTGGTTGTCAAGGACCCCTTTCTGCAGCTACACTGCACTGAGTGTCCCAGGCTACCTCTGAAAATCAGTTTAATCCATGTCACTGCAAGTCCCAAAGCCCCACCTGGATAGTGTTGCCTGGAAGCTGAGCAGCATTCCTGCAGCAGGATTGTTCTTAGTGTCAAGTGTCTAAGTAAAACTCAGAACTAGGGGAGCTCTCACCATTACAGAGGGAGGATTCAAGAATCAAATGGTGCTGTAGGACTTGGAGCACTTGGGTAGCCCCTGAAAATTTCAAAATTACTCAAGAGGCAAATAATCCCAAAATAAGAAAGATTGTTCATAAACTACATAAATGAGCTGGGGACATGAAAATTCTTGACCAGCAACTAGCTGTGTGGCACTCTTATCCTACTTTGCCAGCTCTATCATGGAAACATATAGCCCCCCAACAAGCCATACCAATAAATAGCCTGCCCATGGAAATTGGTTTCTTTGGTGTTTGTAAAAAAACTCAGCCACTTTAACCATAATAAATACCAAAATACTGGGGGAAGGAGTCCCACAGCTCAATGGTATGTTTTGTGAAAAAAATTTGACATCTTTATACTTGCTTCATTATGTCCCGACAATTCTTGGATCAGAAGGGAGCAACCAGCTGATCTTTATTTGCTTATGAAACAAAGTCTGTAGGAAAACAGGATTTCACAAAGCCTAAACTATTCCGTTTGAAACACCAGAGTGAAGTCTATTGCCAAAAACAAGGCAGGATCCGGGAGGAACCCAGGGGACTGGCAACTCTGGAAGTTGTGGTATCCTCAGCCACAGGACAGATGTTCCCGAAGGGCAGGAACACTGGAAACTGTGGAAAATTGCACAACTGAATTTCACAGAAAGAAAAGTGATTTTCCTATAACTGAGGAACTCTTCAGCAAGTTCCAGTGAGACCAAAAGCTATTGTATTCTTAGGCACATTTTTTTTGAAAGACACATTTTTTGAAAGGTACTGAAAGGTGCAGTTGGAAGTCCCAGTATTTTAAATATTGGTTCCATTAACTCCAGTTTGGACATATGGCTTTGGGTGAAAAAAAAGCATAATTTGAAATTATATTTCTTGATCCAGTGACAGAGTAATCTCTAGTAACTAGCTTAGACTAGATGGTAAATGATTGTAAACTTTTAGGCAAATCAAATTAGATTACATGAGTCCTGTGGCAAGTGATCCAGACACTTAAACCTACAGTTAGTTTGAAACAGGAATCATGGCAGAATACTCAGGTGGCATGTATTGAGGAAGAAGCCTCACAAGGGAGATAATTTCAAGAAACAATTAAGAGCATTCACCAACATCCAGTGGCATGACTGCTGCAAAGCTTAAACAAGCTGGCAAGACATAGTAAGAGATCCACAATCCTTTTCTCTGTGCTGTAAATGTGAGCAATATATTCCAGTTTGGGCATTTTTGCTCTCCAAATGCCTTCTGCCTTTGTCACTTGACAGTACAGCAGTTTTCAGGGTTGCTCAATAACCCAAAGACCTGGGTGACATTTCTCCTCAGGGCAGGGTTCCCCTGTCAAGAGAGCTTGGAGATCTGGGGTGCTATGGAAGGAGGCACTGAGCCTTCATCAATACTTGGTCAGTGATGACAACACACGAGGATAATCGAACATTGGGATACAATTTTCCCACGGTGTGGGAAAATTCTTGTACTCTGGGCTTTTTAGGATCCACCTAACAAAGTCTTAAGCAATGTAGTCTGAATTCAGCACCAGCCCTGCTTTGAACAGGAGCTCACACCAGATTACCTCCTGTGGTCCCCTCTAACCTCAATGACTGATTGTACAGTGAGTGTGGAAACTACTGGTCCAAAGAAAAGCAGGTAAGAAGCTGCCCAGCCCTGTAAATTAGCTATTGGACTCAGACAGGACTTTGGATTCTTGGGAAAGGTGACTTTAATTTAGGCTAAATGTAGAAATAATCCTGAAAGCAGAAATTCAGGACAGCACAATGTACAACCAAGCAATACACCTAAATCTGGCTTCATAAAGACACTTAAATGCAATACACATCAGTCTGATACTTATTTCTCACTATCATTAAAAAAGAACTAGTTAACATGTATAGTCAAGATGTGCTGAAGAGTGTGATGCTCATACCCAACCTGGCTCCAAAGGCAAATGGCTTCAGCCTCTCCAAATCTGTTCTACTTGTGTTACAACCAGCCCTGTCAAACCCAAGCTGGCTCCACATCTAAATTTCCACATTATAATTCCCAGTAGTCCTGATGTAACAGCAGTAATAGTCTAGGAAATTAAGGATAGCTCTGGATTGCAATGGACTTATTAGCTCAGGATCAGGGACACTGGGAGGCAGTTGTAACTTTTCCAAACACAAACCTAAATCCAAGCTCTTAGCATGGTTGCTGTGACTAAACAATTCCAAGTACAGACATGGGTGCCAAACAAGACCAGCGCAGAAACCAGACCGTGGGATTTGCCATGAAGAGAAGCTGCCTCTGGATAGCTGAGAGTTAATAGTATGGTATCTATCATTTGAAGTGTAAAACAACACTGTATTAATTAGGACTACAAATAATACTGGACTGAATTCTATGCATTTCACAAGCACCAAATCTGGGTTCAATCACACGCGTGATTTGTAATGTGAGCTGTTTAATCACTTTTGTAACACAGATGTTCTATAATTAGAAGCGCTGAAAAAGGTGGGGAGTGGGACTGAGCTAAACACTTGCACAAGCGTGAACACAGGCATCAAAAAAAAAAAAAAAAGGAAAAATCAAAGGAAAAAAGTATGCAAAATTACCATTACCCCTACAATTAACAGTTTAGGACTGAAGTAATGCAGAAGCAAAACAAAAGCAAACTTCACTAGATATTTTTTATCTTAAAAAACCCACACACCACCTTTTTTCTTGGTAACTTAAATGTACACTGCTCACAAATAAAATATAATAGGTCACTTTATAAGCAGGGACCACAGACAGAGACCAAATTCTATATATAATACTTATATAGCCCAAATACCATGAGTAAGTCTTCAGAAAAGCCACAGGGAAATAACAAGAGACATCAAAAATGCTTTGATAGCATTTACAAATGCTATCATTTAGTTCTAAGAAACTTTTAAAGGTCATCTAGTCCAACCACTCTGCAATAAGAAGGAACATCCTCCAACCCAGCCTTAAACATTTCTATATATGATGCTTGACCACCTCACCAGGCAACCTTTCCAGTGGTTTACCGTCCTCATAATAAAAAAAAAAAAATTCTTCCTTAGATCTAGTCTAAATTTAATATCTTTCAATTTAAAACCATTACTCTGTCCTATCACAACAGATATTGCTGAAATAGTTATATCCCATCTTTCCTGTAGGCTCCCTTTAAACACTGGAAGGCTGCCTTAAGGGCTCCACAGAGCCTTCTCTTCTCCAGGCTGAACAAACCCAAATCTCTGAGACTTTCCTCATAGGAGAGGTGCTCCATACCTTTGATTATTTTGGTGTCCCTCCTCTGGACTCACCAGTTCCATGTCCCTCCTGAGCTGGGGCCCCAGAGCTGGGTGCAGGGTTCCAGGTGTTGTCTCAGCAGAGCAGAGCAGAGGGGCAGAATCCCCTCCCTGGCCCTGCTGCTCTGGATGCAGCCCAGGACACGTTTGGCTCTCTGGGCTGGCAGTGCCCATGGCTGGGTCATGTCCAGCCTCTCACCCACCAGCACCCTCCAGCCCTTCTCAGCAGGGCTGCCCTCCACCTGTTCATCCCTAGACTGTGCTGACACAAGGGTTGCCCTAACCAAGGTATAAGACCTTTTATCATATGATATTTTGAAAGCAAAAAGCAAATAAAGAATAATGTATCTTGCCATACCATCAAGCTATTAATTTTTATATTATAGAATTAACAAAGCTGTGCATGATATCTTCTTGCATTATCCACCTTTAAGAGAATTAAGGAAGGCAAGAATCATGTTAATGTCTTGCATCACACATACTTGTCAGATTTAAGATGTATAGCCAGCCCTAAGAATTGTACAGGCTCCATGTCACCCCACTGAAGAAGAAACTGATTATGGAGGTGAAAAGAAAATCCCAATAACACTTTACCCCAGACATTCCTTAGAACTAACAGCAAGTGCACAAAATTTCAAGGTAATTATTATCATAGAGCAGACCTCCTCAACTTACAAAATCATTACTTTTCTTTGTAGGGAATTTTTATATCATTAATGATATGTGTGTTCACTGTGAGAAGACTCCAAATACCAATTCAACTGTAAGGGCATAATTGGAAGGACACTTTCTTCTGCTGAGTTCTTATTAAGGTAAATGATGTGCAAGGCAAGATATTGCAGAACTGAAGACACATTTTCACAACCAGCAATAGCAAAAAAGGAAAACAGTTGACAGACTTATTTATTTGAGGGAGTGGAGAGAACAACACACAATTGCTTTTGCTTTATTTCTTGAGTATACATCCTTGATCAATTCGATTCTTAAATTCTTGATAATTCATTGCTCTTGAAACTTTCAGACTCACACCTCAAAGATGCATGACCCTCTAAGAACAAAGTGACTCAGCCTCTGAAAATTGTAACATTAGATGTGTTCATACTCCGTTCATATTAAATGTGAAAATCAAAGAAGCAAAATAACACTGTGACATAAATAATTTACCATGATACTAAAAATTTTTCACTCACTTATTACATTAGACATGATTAGTAAGAAGCATTATTTTTCCATTCTATGTTCCCCCTACAGCTATGTGTAGCAGCACTCACCCTCATGATGAAGGATTTGCCAGAGAGCCCAGTCACACATAACCTGCTGAGTCCAACATGCAATGTCAGCTTACATTCAGAATTCAGAAACATTTAACTCCTGAATATATAAATTTAGTTTTATAACCACAGAATTATGCTGTTAGTGCTTCTTGCACTTAATGTATGCAAGTTTATTTAAAAAAAAAAAAAACAAACATATTTTAAAAAACTAAAATCACAAAAAAAAATCATCCAAAAACCCCCTCAAAAATATCAAAGTCCAAAAACTGACTTCTCAGGAGGAAAAACAGCAGCACTTGAAAATCCAAAGCACAGTAACACTACAACTGACTGACAATAACTATTTACAACAGAATTTCCTTTTTTTGCTTAACCACAGCATCATACTGTTCTCAAAGTAACAGCTATTAAGTTGGGATCTGATTTACATTTCAGGTAGAAATGGCTTATCAATTTAATTTTCAACTATTATTTACATCTTTCTGTATACAGAAAGGTGACCCAATAGTGGTGTCTTCTGAAGTTCCTTGTTTCTAGAGGTAGAGGCAAACTTGATCCATCAAAACAGCTTGTCGTTCTCTAAAATAAAAATCCCTATAAAGACTTTCTATGAAAACAGCAAGAGATAGTGCCAAATTAATTATTTGGAAGTCAAAGAATCGAATAATAATTACAGAATCATATATGTTTTGGGTTGGAATGGACCTTAAAGATCATCTAATTCCAAGCCCCCTGCCATGGCCAGGGACACCTTTCACCAGACCAGGTTGCTTCAAGTCCCACACAACCTGACCTTGAACACTTCCAGTGATAGGGAATCCACAGCACCTCTGGCCAACCTGTTCCAGTGGCTGACCACTCTCACAGTAAATAACTTCTTACTAATATCTTAGTGAAACATGCTCTCTTTCCATATGAGGCCCTTATCCCCACACCACCTCATAAAAGGTACCCATGCAGCTCTCCCGTAGGACTGCCTGATGCCAGCAATGGTCCCACAGGTGTTCATGCTACCAATTACATGATGGTTAGCACTGGCTTTATCCCAGTACACACTTACACTTCTGGCAGTAAGACCAGCAAACTGTGCTCAAACACCCAGACAAGATACACCTAAGACTTCAGACTCCAGGAGAAAGCTGTGTACATCAGAAGCAGAAATGGACTAACCAGCAACACTATTGCAATTATATTAAATTACCAGACTCAGTTAATGAATGCATCCAAGTGAAGCATGCTCCATAGTTATTTAACTCATAAACAATTTATACCAGCAGGAGTCCATGCTCCATGTGCAACTGGGCATTTGGAAGTCATGGGACTACACCACCCTAGAAAATTAAGAAGTATGGGCATCTGCACAGCTGTGTATAAGGAAGAATCAATGAAAAATTTCTCATATTAAGCTCAGAAGATCCCCACACAAACACAGTGTTTCTCTGACCACAAGAAAGATTAGAGTGAAGACTAGAAGAACTGAAGTAAAAACACAATTGTGAATAACTGTGACCATCCCTCAGCATGAAAGAAGCAAAACATTTTTAACTTTTTTTGAATAGACACCATTCTTGTTCCTAAAAAAAAGAAAAGGAAAAAGAGCTGGAGATCTTACATAATACTTTTAAGCCTCACTGCATTCCAGTTATCTCAAGTAGAAAATATACCACAAGTAAAAAATCCAAGAAAGCTGACTTTATTTCATTTGAAAAGTGTTGAGGGGGAAAAGCAATTACATATCAGAAATAATAATAAAATATGGATGTATGGGGATACAAAGCATCATTGTAAGAAATAAAAAAATACCCTTCCAAATTTCCAGGTGCTTTATTTATTAACTGCAGTCAACATACAGTACAGCAGCCTTCTGCCTATCCTTGCAGTGAGCATAGCCAGTGCACAGAGAAAGGAGAAGGGATGTGGAATTGGAAAGCATATGCTAAGTAGAGAACATACAGATGGTAAAAGTATACTCAGAATTATAAATAAAATAGAAATAAAAATATATAGATCTCTGGATGGTGGAAAAGAACAACATGCAGTGGAGAAACAAAAGCCTGGAGTCTGCTGTTTCTGGGTAGCTGTGCACATGTTAATCATGTTTTAGCATGATTAGCTTTTTTTTTTTTTTTGCCTTATTAAGAAATATTTACTTCCATATCAGAGGTTATTCATCTTCTCTTCAAAAGCTCAGGAAGCTGTCTATTATGATTTAATGAGATGAATGTTTTTTGCTAAAGTGAACAATGTAAGCAACCACACAGAAGAGACTAATGCAGTATATATGGGAAAACATTTTCAAAAAGTGAAAGAGATTAAAAGCTTTCTGATGTTATGATAACACACAAATAAAGCCACTTCTCCTCACCTGCTGTCATCATTCAAAGGGAAGGAAGCAGACACAGAAAGAACAGGGTGTTGAAATTAGGTTAAAAGGTGTTGCAGGATAAGGACTGTGTCCATACCTCAGGTGAGACAGCAAAGAGGAAGCTTGGAGACAACCTCTGCTCTGTAAGGGGAATGAAAGCCTGAGTGACAGATCATTTCTGAAATGTGTTATTAGAGTCCCACAGGCTACCTGAACCACATTCAGGATGTCAGTCTTCCTGTGGTGTCTACATCAATACAAGTAGATGACAAAACTAGAAAAATTGCAATGCCATCTGCTCAAAAAAACACAGAATTTTCTCTTCTCACCTCCCTCCTTCAGCTGTTTTAGTCCCAAGCCTTCAAAGCCTTATTTGCATTCATACAAAACCTGTTTACAGTCAACTTCACTGAGATACTGCAGCTTCTCCCCCCACACCCCCAAGACACAAAGCAAAGCTGGCCAGGTGTCTCTAAACCACAGAGCCAGCTGCTCCAAACCAAGCTCACAGGAAATAGCAAGGAAAATATGCAGCATTTGACACATCTGGAATAGATTGCAGAGTCTTTGAAAACACTGTCCCAGTTCTCTTCCTCCTGCTGATGAGATTTCAGGCTTCCAAACTGATGCATCAACTATAGAGGATTAGACAACATGTATGTTTTTAACCCTGCATATTCTGACCAAATGAGAGTTTTTGCAAAGTAATATACAAAGTATGTGTATGAAACTTCCTATATAAAATGCATGGACCAAACAGAAATAATTCTACCAGAAGCTGCTACTTAATATGGAAAAAATTATATAGTTGAAAAATAGTGCTAGTTGATTTTGGTAAGCATAGAAAATGAAGCAGTATTGCCAGCTTTGCACGGTTGCATTAATTCTTTAAAAGAAATGTGCTCATAGTTTGTTGCCATAAAACATGAGATGAAAAAGAGCAGGGAAAATTGGTTAGTACCTATATTGCCAAGTAATTTGTCTGTAATTCCATGTTGACACAAATACTGCAATGTGCACTTTTCACCATGAACTACAAAAAAACCCAAAAAGCATTAAGTCTTAATTAGCAAAACAAAGCAATGCTTTATTATTCGCTTCTTTTTCATCTGGACAATGAATGCAAAAGAACACAGAAACAAACAGAAGTTTAGAAGGAAATCCCAACAGGATATTGAACATAATACTTAACTTTCTTCTTTCCATAAAAAGCTGAGAAGTAGAGGTACCCCTAAAGTCTTAGTCACTATCAGTTTTCTCTGAAAGATTAGGAAAATTAAAATGTTTACATATGTATATTTTAAACATTCATTATAGATACAAAACTCAATACAGCACTAGCTTAACACAACATAAACCTCACTGGTTTTAATGTTAGTAATAAAAAGTAGAATACTAATTTAAAAGAAGAATGGAGGAAACTATTTGTACTTTTTTTCCTCAAAGGTGCAACCAACAGCCAATGTATTTTTGCAACTGACATTCCAGTTGTACAAAGGACTGAGAGATGTCTTCTCCAATTTAAAGGAGAAGCATAAATTTCACAAACTTCCAAAGAAACTACACGTGCATGAACTGTAGACAGTACCCCTTAAAGAGATGATATTTATAAGAACTTCATGGTGTACTTTAAATGAATAAAATGAGAGGTAAAACACATTTTCTACTTTCAGAGCTTTAAAAGATTTCTTTTCCTTCATAGATTACTTCCCAAATTACCTTGCATTTAAACTAGTTTGTTCTTATGAAATGGCAATGTATTTATTCTAAACAAGCATTATAAAGTTGTATGTAGTTGTATGATTCTTTTTTTGAGAAGCACTCAATGTGGATGTTGTATTTATAGTGACCTCAAGAATGCAAACCTCCAAAATTATATCTACTACTAACTAGACCTTTAATAGCCAATTAACAAAAAATATGTATATAGCTCTAAGATTAAACAAAATTTAGAGAATATGCTGTTACAAAATATATTTTGACATATTTCCTAAGAAGCAATTAAAACAGTCATTTATGCAGAGTTATTTACAGGGAACTTGAAGTGTATCAGTTTTAGCACAAACCAGTATATTGGTTTGAATTTGATAAAATATTGGCGAATATAAGTTTGTGACAGGGAACTTTGGGGTTTAGTAAACTTAAAAAAATGTTCTATACAATCATTAGATGAATCTAAATTATGTAAAAAACCTGTCTGAACTGGTTAATCTGAATCATGTAATGCATTTCATTGTACTCAGAAGTTCAGATCACCAAGTCAGTGGTACATACAAGCTGTGAAACAAGTTACCACTCAGATCTTTCAGATACAACAAGCACAGATGAACTGAGTCTGACTGTACCTAATCTATACTTACAGATAGTTTGTTCTTACTTCAGTACTATCTTTTTAACAAGCACATATACAAATGTGCTAAAACAAAAGGCAGCAATTATAAATATTTGCTAGAATGACCAGAACTGGTACTTGATCATAAGCCATCCTGTCATTCATTTTTGAAGCCATATTTTCATTAATTTGTCTTCTGGTTTTAGTAGTCTTCTATCTTATTAACTTGGAGGGTTACAGATCATCTGGAGGTTTCACACCAGCATAGGAAAGGAATGTCTGTTCGATGCAGTCTAGAGATAAAGAAAAAGTTGTACTTCAGTTCATCGCAGTGACTCACCAGAAGCAGCGTTGCTAAGTGACCAGCAAACCTGAACTGCAAGCAAAACAGCAGCCTCCCCACCCCCCGTGTCAGGAGAGGAGAAAAAAACCCACAAAAATTTACTGCTATTTTGTTATGATTTCAAAAGAACACCTGAATATTTCCAACTTTAGGGGGGGTTATTTGTTATTTATTAAAACTAATAATCAGTGTAGAGGAGTCACTTTAGAGGAGCTTACTTGACTATGCATAAACAAGGACATTTAAGTGTGATAGCAATTAATTTGAACTTCTTGTTTCAGTACTTAAGATGCTTCAAAAATGTAATATTTACATGTTCATTTCTCTAAACACCCCACAGACCTTATAAGCCCACAACCCACACAATTCAGTGGGGTTTACAGGTAAAGAAAAAATTCAAAGCCACTGAACTCTGATAGGACCGCTCATTAACTCAGGTAAGTCCTGGGTTACTCAGTAATTTGTCCCAATGCAGAATTTTAACTGCAGAAGAGCAAGGAATCCCAGACTGCTTTATCCTACACTTTCACTATTCTCTTCAAACTACAGTTCTCAAATACCATTTAGTCCTAACAACTGTTTTTAAAGCAGTATTTTTAAACTTTACTGTACTGAAAGCTAACAGATATTTTCAGTCACATGTCTACAAATTGCAGTATTCTGAAGGTTAACATAACACTAAGAAGCCATATCTAACTATTGCAAAAAGGCAATGTTGCCATGTAGTTGCCAATTTAGATTGGTTGTTAAAAGGCAATATACACCTCAATTAATTAACTTACTGCATAATTTGGAATTAAAAAAAAAAAAAAACAAAAAACAACACAAAAGAAATATGTCACAGGTACATTAACAGATTTTTTTTATAATCAAGTGTATATTGTATAACACACATTCATCATTAGATGTTTTTAAATGTTTCAGTGTCATATATAAAAAGAACCAGTTTGGTTTTTTTCCAGTCAAATACTGTCTCTCTTTTCAGACTTCAAAAAAGTGTTGCACATTAATTCAAGTTGATCCTGTGATCAATCCTGGTAAAAATTTATAAAAGACTTTTTTTTACAGAAAACAGTCTCTCAAGTATGTCAAAATAGAGTGTTTGAGCACTTTTAGTAAAATACAGAGCAATAAAAGTTATGCAATACTTACTTCTAGGCTTAAATTTATCTTGTCATGGAATTTAAATTAAAAAGAAGTTGAATGTAAATAAAGACCCCTGGTTTAAGTTACATAATAAAGTCCAATAAATCCACTTAACGGATAAATAGTATTTAAAAAAAAAAAGTGGATATGTGCCAGACTGATTAGTCAGCTACCTGAAGGATACATAAAGCACATTGTTGCATACACAATAATCATACTTGTACATGACTGTCTTAATCCAGTCATGTAAAGAGAGACAATACTCAACTATTGTTTGCATGTTCAGACCCATGTCAATCAGATTTAATATGCAGGCAGATTAGTGCTTCCTAACTTGCTGACAACAGGTTGACTATAAAGCCAGTTTTCCAGCACAAAGGACAGTATCCTGACAGCAGCAGATACTGTTTCTTCAGAAAAATAACATATTCCTCCTAATTTTTATTGCTGAACATTAGTTCCAGGGAAGACTGGAGGCCATGAGGATGCATTATCTGCTTTCAAGGAAAAGACTTCACATATCACCAAGTCCATGAAGAATATATATACAATATTCATGACAGATGTTCAAAAACCATGCAACTTCTTCGTAATACATGTTTGATTATTCATTTTTAATATTTCTTCCTTCTCCATTTTTCTGGGAAACAGAAACTCATCACTAAAAATGGCTTACCTTCAGTACAAGAAAAAAAATCTTGTTCTGTGAGCAGCTGCCATGCTTTCAGACATATTTCTGACTTTAAGATAATTAACAAAGCCTCGAAAGAACAGGAGGAGTCCTGGAAGTGTAGAAAATGCACAAAATTAAGTATATTAACATAAATACACACTATCCCACATGCTTAGTAACACAATTTTTTAATTCTAGCCTACAAAATCAATTGAAGTTTTTATTTATCATTCACAAATCCAACAAGCAAGTCAGCTTTCAGCTTGTGATACAAGGATTCAGTTTTATGAAAGGTTTTTAACAAATTACAGTGATTTTCATTTCAAGTGTCATCTGCTAAAAAGACTGCTTGAAAATACTTACAAAGACGAAAAAAATCCTGATAAGTAAAAGAATCTGATTTGCAAATTCTTTTCAAATAGAATTCTCAAAATAAATTATTAATGTGTTAGAAGAGTACCTGGTTCACAAAAATATACCTTTAGCAATATGCACAATAAATGTACTGAGAGTCAAAATAGGGGAAAAAAAAGACAAAGTAAGGGTTGGTCTAGCAAGAAGCCAGTAATGAATTATATTAGATTATGACTTGGGATTTAACCATCTATTAAAAAAAACAATTAAAAAATAATTTAAAAAACAGTCCAACAGATGGAATTACAATTGCCAAAGAAAATTACTCAACATATGTCAATATTACAGTTTTTGTCAACTCTGAATTTCAAAATCTTTTAAATTATCTACATTGCACTGCATTGGAAACAATATTTCAGCTAAGAGAAAAATATATGTACACAGTAGTCACAGAGAAGTTACATCTGCAATAATATTACCTTGAAGATACATGCTTATGTGAATATAAACATGCATTAAAACTCCAAAGGTTCAAATTAAAATCTAAACTGATGTTTCACAAGTTCAGCAAAGGATTTAATTATTTTCTCTCCTACATGATGCACTTTTTCTTCCTGCTGTCCTGGATGAGCCCCTTATTTTTTCCAATTATCGTGTCTTCTCTAAATGATTTATTTGTGATTTTTAAACTTTTGCTTTGCTTTTTAAACCAAAGCTTCATGATGACATGCATGCAAGCAAAGAAAACATGACAACAGAACACTCTGCTAACAAGTGGAACTTCACCTAAGCTAGACACATTTCTGTGATTAAGGCAAGTTTGCCATAGAGAAGAAAGCAGCAAGATCTTGACTGCAAGTCTACTACAAAACATGCTACCCCAAGGCTACCAGAGGTAGTGCCCCTTTCAACTGAAAAGAAGCTGAAACAGGGGCAGAAAATGAGGGCAATGAGCTCTTTAGGTGCTTGATCAAATATTTTCTGCATTATACATGCTGGAAAAAAATCAGTCCAAGTTCAACCCATATTTTACATTTCTCTGTTAAGGGAAGAAAGGAAAAACACCCCACTTTCCAATCCTCAATTCCGTTCCTCAATAAAAAACACTGGCTAATATTTAAATTTAAAATTTAGAATTGTGTCTCTAATTTTTTCACTGATAACATGACAGCTCCTTGGAAGTAGACCACTTTGCTTTTCCGTGACACATAAGCAGATTTTTCCAGCTGTTGAAAGAAGGAAAGCGAGCAGAAACAGATCGATGAACACCAGAAGAGAGGAGATGGCTGAAGGATGCCAAAGGCCTATGCAAAAGACAGACTCCAACTCATTCACTTCTGGAGAGATGCTGGACATGCTACTTTGTATGCTCTGACAAAAGGTTATTCAAAATAACAAAACAGATCTGGTTGGCAGTGTTCCAATGACATGATAATACTCCCCCACATCCTACTAAGTAGCTTTTTAGGTAGACTCCTATGGTGCTCTAGCAAGACCATAAAGCCACTTCATCAGTTTAAAAATATTGTTTGCATATTTCACATAAAATATACATAAGACAAGGGAATTCGGATTGCCAGATGCACACTGGATGCCTCAGAGTGTTTTTTATTCCAAGGCACATTATAACCTTTGTGATTTAAAGAAAAAAAAATTTAAATCCTCAAACACTTCAAACCAAAAATAAGGCTTTTCTAAATTAAAGTGAGCTACTTCCTGAATATGTGCAAAAGATTAGTAAAAAGAAAAACTACAGCTTTTTCCGTAGACATCTGGGGGCAGGGGCAGCACTAGGGGAAGAATACTATTTTCATCCTAGTGAAAAAAGGTGTCAAACCTCAATCTCAGGCACCACAGGGCTTGGTTTTAATTAAAATCTTCTCTGGAGATGTTTGTGCCTACAAAGAGTCATTTCACTTCAATGTCTGTTTGTGCCTGCAACAAGTCATTTCACATAGTTCGATACAATAACCTCAAGTAATATGAAAACATTCACAGGACCGATGCTGTGATGTGTTAAACATTTGCAGCTTTTATGCATTTCAAGCAACCAAGTGCACAATAGCAGAGGAAAGTGGGCATTAGAAAGTCTGATTAATGTCCCTGAACACTACTAAAAGGCAGATAGAGAAATTTTTAGGTATGCTGTTTAAGACTTTTGGCATTTCTTGCAAGATAAATAGTGAGTAATAAACAGTAAAGATCTCAGAGTTGGTGTTTTTTCTTAACTTACTCAATACTTCGTTCTGTTACCTGCTACTACTTGAATAAATTGATTCAAAGGGAAGAGTGCCACCTACTGAACCAGCAACAGTTTACCGTGCTTCCAGAGCTGGGAACAGAAATTAAAATGCATAGCAGCATTCACTTTCATAAAAGAAAATAATTCCAGATTCCATATTCAAATTACAAAATCCACAGTTGAAGAAAAGTTAGAGTGGTTGAGGGTTGTATATCCTCATTAAAAAGAAACAGAAGAGCAGAATTTTATGTGCATAAGACTTTGAACATGGGCAGGCAGAGTTCTTAAGAGAAAGCTGACATCATGGGACCACTGTGATCAGCAAGCATGAAGCCCTTCTCTCATCCTACTGAGCAACTACTGATGCAGTTTGCATTTCAAAGGACTCAAAAAGGACATTTTGTGACCTGTACACAAGACAGCTAACTCCACCTTCCTGGGTTCAGTCACATTTTTTAAAATTTAATACTTGACATAGGTTTATACATGTAAATATTACTTATCACTCACTTTTCAATATGTTTTCCACATAAAGCCAAATATTCATTACACAGTTCTGCACCTCTAGATCAGTAGAAGCAGCTTAAAAAGCACAAATTACAAGTCTGTTTTACACATACTCTCATATTATGAATGAATTTTTTTGAGTTAAAGCATATTTGAACAGTCCACAGTTTACACAATACCACTATGGTAACCAATAACCTCATGAATACTAGGAAAATAAAAACAACATAGAAAATTATCAGCATCTAGGGAAAAGCACAGTTAGACATGCTACAAAACTCTTATTTACAGTTACATGATTAATCTTTGAGTACTTCTACATCCAAACAGAAATGAATTCAACTGCCACTCACCAAGTACGAGAAATATCCACCAAAGCCAGTACTGTCCATTGAAATATCCAGTAAAATAATCTGAAAACTGAAATTCATACATGAGGCTTAGCTGCAGTAAGATAGATAACTAAGACATATTTAATGCACTATGCAAACAGAGAAAGCACAGAAAAGCAAGTTAAAATAAAAGTAACGTATCCTACTAAAATGCAAAACTAGTATGTGTACAGCAGTTTAATACACAAAATACTCATATTGTCGGCTGGTTTGCAGCAAAGTAATTAAAAATCTCTAAAAAATATGTGTGTACCTGTATAAAATATATATATGAAAAACATCCTTCTATTATTTTCCAGTAATCTGATGGTTTTCATTATAATGGATCACCACTTGTTGATTTTTCCCTTTTTTTTCCCCTCAGTGCTTGCCATCCCAAACACATTACAGCAGCCTGCTGCTTTAGATATTAACACGAAAAGCCACATTAGTTTAATCTTATCAGACAGGGATGTTCTGCTGACCCCACAAAAGAAGAGCTTTTGACCTTCTGTATACCCCCTACTGTTAATAGCTGCCACGAATACCAGCCCCATAAAGACCCCCTACTCATTAAAGTCTTTTCATTTTCAAACCAGCATTCAGTTCCCAGCAGTGAGTTGAACGCAACTAAATGAACCTTGAAGTGCCATTTCAACTGTTCTGTGAGTGACCATGGCAGACAGTTTTGTCCTCCCTGTGATGTGGGAGGCAGCTGGAGGGCAGGGTGTGATCATACTGGAGACAGGTATCTGTGCCTTTACCAGACTCCAGACTTCATGCTTCACTGATAAAAAGGCTAATCAAATGTCTCCAAAACCCAGAGAAAAAGTAGAAAATGGGACATGAGTGAAGAGTTGCCAGAAGGAATAAAATAACCTACTTAGCAGCTCTGCACACTTTCCATACACTTTTACCCTGCTATCATTCCTAATGTTTACTGCATCCTGACAGGGAATTCCATTTGGCCTTTCTAGGACATTTCAGTATATCAAACAAGCAGTAATGGGGGGGGATAAAAACCAGAAGAACCCCCGCCAGAAACAACAAAACAAAACAAAAATAAGCAAACAGAAAACAGCAATAACACAAACAAACAACCAAAAAACCTACCAAAAGATTTTT